>SMSQ01021347.1:145553-170498 GCA_019453375.1 Ctenoplectra terminalis
AAAAAAAAAAAAAAAAAAAAATCTGTTCTCGACAAACATATAAGAGTTTGTTTTACGACAGTGTATCACACATTTTTAATAAATCACACTGTACAAGAAAAAAGATGCATTTTATGAAAGTAAGATTTAATATCCAAGGTGATAGGATACTTTCATCATTTTTTTCGCGAATAAACTTCAGGCACACCGTGTCACGTACCTATCCGAGCAGAATTAATAGCAATAAAAAACGTACGAGGACAACGCGGAAAAGTGTGCGGACGTATAGAATAGCTTTTCAAATAATTCGTAATCTTTCGTGGCGACGCGACGTATTTTGCGGTTAGAGGGTAACGCTTGGCCTTTGTTTATCGCGTAATTAGATAGAACAGAAAAAAAAAAAAGAAAAAGCCATGAACCACGAAGCAATATTTCCTAGGCTGATGGCTAATAATGTTCCCGCGGTTCCGCAGGGGGACCATTCACACGGAGGATATTGATGGTCAACTGGCCGCGTTAAGTTATAGGATCGCATTCGAGGTTTATCTATCTCCATCGATAGACGGGAAAAAACACACCCATTCCCAGGCTGTTTTATCAAGAGACTTTTTTCGCATTTGACGTACGCGAAGGGAGAATTTTTTAGCGTACACATTATCAATATTGCGGTCAGTTTATCGAGCTGAAAATTTGGAACCGTACACAACCGATACGCGTATTATATTTTTTCCGATATCATTTCTACGATGATGGAATTTTTATGGTAATTCGATTTTTCTTGGTAAATAATAATGGAATTTTATAACATTCTACTTTCGAAATCGATGGCTTGGAAAGCTAAATGTGCTATGCCAAGTACGGTGTTGAAAATAAACGATGATCGCGATAATTGTAATTTTATGGAGAAATGTAGTTTGCGTGGAAGGAATGTGGAATAAAAATTGTACTATTTAGAAACGAAATTAGATAATAATACGTTTAATAATATTACAGAATATAAATACTCTGCGCTAAATTATTAATCTTCGGTTGGTATTAAATTTTTTTTCATATATTTTATATTACGCACAGCATAATGTTCTACTTTAAATTGTATTCATGTGCCGCAAATTGTTTCCAAGCTTGCTGTGACAGAGGTGAAACTTTGGTAGACAGTTTGATCGCTTGAGTTCAGAACTCTGTTAGTAATTTGTCTGGTTCAGAAAAAAGCAATCAGCATTTTCTGTTCAACAACGAGTACGGTCAACGACATAAATTTTTATTCTCTGGTACAGAAGTGTGTCAAGTTTCAGCTCGAGCATTCAGAAATTGTTATTACAGTCCTACGGGGATTACCGCAGAATAAAAGTCTACTTTGCATTACAACACGTAAATCCGCTCAAGACTTCAGGATACATAGGACGTTGAAAAGAAGATAGGAATTTAACTTGGTGATCTTTAAATTCTAAAATCTCTCGAGATTTCTTTTTAATTGAGAATAATTACATTCTAAGTTTTAATGCGAGCTAATTTTCTTTCTTTTTCAGTTATCGTAGACACAAAAATTATTTTCAAAAATCGAAGAATCAAATTTTTTATCGACCGCGTTTCAAATACAATTCAACCCCGTGAATAAGCTTCGACCAAATTCGGCCCACAGGTCTTCAAAATGCATCAGAAGTATACACTACGGACCAACGACGCACAAACAGAAGGACCGCTGAATACCGTCCATCCTGAAGATTTCAGCTACCTTCATTATGGATCTATTGTTGGTCATAACCGTTTGTTAGACCCAGTCTCGTTGTTCCTTAGCAAACAATGCCGACCAAAGTGTAGGAAGATTTTGAAACTAAGTACGTCCCTCATAGAACTTGATTCCGAACAGAGGAATACGCCAAGGATCGCTCAAAGGAAACCCGAAGTCGATTCGACGCAGCGTGTTGGAAATTTATAACAACACAGCGTTAATAATAATAATAATCATTTTAATAGGATAGTACTAGCAATTTTATCACGCATCACAAGATATTATCCTGTATTAGATTCTAAGATCTAAGATCTGATAATACGAAGAACAATCAGGCAATAGAAATTTGCGAGAAATGGCGAGATCCAGGTTATGACTGCGATAAGGTCTCACCATGTTAACAGTCCATAATGCGGGAACGCGAGAAAAAATTTCGATAAATCTGGCATAGGCGTCGATGCGGCACAGATGCATCGTTCATTAAAACGGGTGAACGCGATATTAAAATTTCACGCGACCAGGGCAACGGGAAAAAAAGTTCAGTAAGAAAATTACGCTCCGGCATCCGTGGTCGCGGACGCTGCACGCTCCAATAAAACCAGTGTGTATAATATGGAACTGAGGGGGAGACACGGTTTTTCCCCTACGGAAAGAACAAAACCGCCGTGACAGGCACAAATATTGTCCTGGTTTACCGGAAAACAACGACACCCGGTGAAAAAAGAGACGCGCAAGCAGCGTCTCGCAATTCTGCGTATCAAGAACGACTCTTAACGTCGACTTTCCTATTATAGTGGAATTGTACACGGGATAAACGGCGTAAACGAGACGGCCAATGAGGAAAATCTTGGACCAATGTTTCGTTTGTATTTATACATGTCGTTAACTTTTTTAATATTCGTGTTGGTTTTATTAATCGAAGGAAATTCAAGTGTTTACGTTTTAAACGCATTAGAAGAGAAAAAAAATGTACACGATTGGTACTATCTAAGGATAATGGAGAGAAACTATAAAAAATTAAAAAGAGTAATAAGTGAATTGTTATTGCATTCTTTTGATTCGCCCCAATTTTTCATATTATGTGATAATAATAGAAACAGAAGCAAGGTGGAAATGGAAATTTTATGTCGTTTAACTGATATTTTATCAGTCTTGAATTTACGAATGTTTACCTGCTATTATTAAATAGTTAATTTATGAGTTAGTGCTATATAATATTGTGCTTAATACGTTTTTACATTTTGTATTGTTACGCATCATTAAACATAGCTAAACGAATTAATTAAGTATATCAAGTTTCCAGTACTGGCATTTTATGCTTCGAAAACTGTTTCGATTAATTTTTATTATGAAATTACCAGGATAAAATTACGCTTTATGGTACAATTTTCTTTCACTTGTTTCGCAAGCAACTTTTTACGAAACGCTTCTGCTCGTTTCGTTCATACGCGTGTTTTCATATTTTCATGGAACTAAACAAGAATCCTGAAAAACCAATTACGAACGTCACACTAAAGGACACTACACTAAAAGCTTTTTTCTAAACTAATACATTCAACTAGACCGAATTTCATAACAGTATACTGCTAAAAAAAAAAAAAATTAATAGACAACATGTAACAAAAGAAATACTGAAAAATATGAAAAAAATACCAATTCGATATCTATAACGGAAAAAAAAATGAAAAGAATAGTGATAGTGTAAAAATGGAGTATATAAATCAAGCAAGTACACTGGAAACTTCAAAAAATACGAGGATACAGTATCATCAATAACGATAAAGATAGAAGAGAACACAAACTTTGAGAACACTACATATTTCAAAATTTATCACGATCTTTCTTATAGAATCATTTTTACAGACTATGAGATAAAAAAAAAAATAACTGAAAATCGATTATCCAATATTAATCGTCTAACAACAAGCGGAATAATTTTACACGAATCGTTAAAGAGATTACAATTACGTTTAATAAAAACTTCAATACGAAACCTTTCGATACCAATGCTCGATAAGAACGTAATTATTACGCAATCTTAACAATGATAATGCGTGATCGCAACGTTAACAAAGCAAGGATATAGGTTGGTCACTAACAAGGGCTGTGCAAAACGGCGCGTCAGCTTCCAACCATTGTTAGTGTAGGAGCCGACTATAAACCAGCAGAATAGAGCACAAATTTAAGCACGATTCAACGTTCAAGCTCCGGACGACGATTTGCCAGATCGGTTTATGCTGTATACGGATAATTCAACCTGATGGAACCGTGGGAAATTAGCTTTCATTCCGACAGTTCATCAGATTATACATAGTGTTGACCATGGGTACAATTGCATGATATCATTTCGAGGACTTATTCATCGATTTGACCTATCAATCGCACTTTGTAATAATTTCATTAAAAATTCGTCCGAATCAACGAGAAAATTAAAGGAATGAAAAAAAAAAGAAATTCATCCTCTTCTTCTTCATCATTGACACCTTCTTTGCGCCATTTTCCTCTACTTCTTCTCAGAAAAATATTTTCTTAACTTAAGACCGGCAAACCAGCAATCGACGAATTGTTGCACCTTCAACAGCGGCTATAGAATTTTTCGAACACAGCAGCTCTCCAGCGGAAATGCGCGAAAGCTCGGTGCAACTTGGCCAGCGAAGAAAAGACGCTTCCCCATTGATAAATGTAGCTTTTCCATTACATTCATGGGGAGTGGGGAGAGAGAACAAATTTCACATCGCGCTATAAGGTAAATCACGACGATGGCGCATCGAGAGCCCGATACGCGGCAAATGTTTTGCAACGTGTAAATCACTTTGACGCGGTCCGGTCCACAATTCATTTCTTAAACGCCAGGACAGCTTCCATCGAAAACGGATAATCCAGCGTGATGGATTCTCCGATCGTACATGCAAGGCGATCGCTCGCCACCGAAAGTTTGCCCTATCCAATCGATAATTCATACCTTCTATGTGTACCCCATTTTTTCCCGCATCGAGCAGTGATCGATAATCGTGTTGCAACAGTTTTGAATATATCCGGACGAGCAGCGTTTCACCTGCGAGGGGGGGGGGGGCGAGCGAAACAGAAGCGACGAAAGTTGCATCCGTGTCTTCTGTTTATTCGTTTAGCAGTCAGTCTTACAACTTCTCAATCGGCTAACCTTGTTGTCACTTTTGCATACTAAGATACAGGCGTCTTGTTCCCACTCCGAAATCCCTTCAACGTTTCTCGAGGATCGTTAAAGCAGCGTAAAACGTTCTTAAAAAAGATTCTTCGCCACGATGGCGAGCAACTTCTTCTCGGATGCTTGAGGCGGCAATTCGATTTCGTAGGAATAATTCAGATCGCGCTGGAAAGAAGCCTCGTGAGGTTTTTAACCCTATCGCTACTACTTTCGAGACTTTAGTCGCTCGTCACTAAGCGGTCATTGGATATCATGAGCAATTATATTTTCCGATGCGTTTAATTGATATCTAGAAACAGCAGGTATCCAATGGGAAAAATATTTAATGCACGTTCGTATATTAAAATTAAGTAATTTAGTATATCAACGTGCAAAGAAACCAGCAAGACAATGGCAAAGGTAATCATAATCTCTGTAAAGGAAGGGTTAAACTGTCGCGACAGCGAATTAACAAAGGACGTACGAATACGACGTTCGGGAGCAAAACGCTCGTGGCTTTGCAAATGTAGGCTATGTGTGCCTATGAATTATAAATGCTATCCGTGCTCTGTCGGACGGTGTACCATTTACATGGTGCCGCTTTGAGGTATTATCAATGTCGGTGCTAACGGTGGCCGTTCTTTGCGTTTTACTTGGCGAGCTAACAGTAGCCGGTAACTCAAAGAGTATGGCGTTGGACAACCTTCACCCAAATTGCTTTCTAACCCGTCGCAAAAAGATCGAGTTTCTCGATGAAATGGAAAAGACGTGTCAAGGAAACTACGGTGACCTGCTTGTACTACTTAAATCTACCCTATCTTGGATTTTGAGGAAAGAGTGAGTTACATTTTGAAAGCAGTTAGTAAAGATAAGTAAAATAATTGATCGATTTAAAATTATTAAATATATCCATATGTGTGTATAAATATGTGTACGCGTATGAAACTTTTGGATCATTTCAATTGCTAAAAAAATATTGTCCACTAACGTCTCTTCAACACCTGGTACAACTAAAAGTTCATTATTTTTAAACGCTTCACTGCTTCGAGGTACATTTTAATTCCATCATTTCTTTAAGAACAATTAAAATATACATGCTTGTTTATTTAATTTACCAACTATTTCTTAGAACTAGGCACAACTCTTTAATTTCAGTAAAAAAAAAATATATATATATATCTATCGGTTAAATACATTATCAAAAATTAAATTAAATTGATTAACAAACTAAATTACTCTAACCCTTGCACAAAATTTACCCGTAACTTTTTTTTATAGACACAGTGTAAATTATTTAAATCACGCTGTATTTCTCGAAACCTAATCCAATAGAGCTCGTTCCAAAGTGCTCGTTTTACAATGGTAATTGTATACTTCCAAAATAATTACCAGTTTATTATTTGCAAAGAAACTCGGTTCTCGTTATTTATACTCAAACAGCTCATAGTTCGAGTTACAAAGTATATAAGGTTTCAAACAGTGAACCGTTACAAACAAACACGTAGCTTTAGATTAACGTACAATGCCATTTTGATGCCACTGTGCCAGCGGGCGATCAAATTAATCGTAAATTAAAGCCCGGCCCGACGTAAATACCTCAAACGTTGGATCGTCGGGAGTCATCGCGAAGATTGTTGCCGACGTGGTCGAAACGGACACGATGAAAAATTAACAGGATCGTTAGTTGCTGGAGCAGTGACCCAAACATTAACAACGACCATGCATCTCCGTTTATCTGGACAGTTCGCGAAAGACAATAGCGTTGCCAGCAATTTGTGAAACGGTGGAATTCCATCCATTATAACGGTACTAGATTTAATTTAGAGGGCATTAAATCGTTAAAAGGATAGAAGAGTTCGGGCGTGGCTGAACGCCATCCGATTTATCGAAGAACACCGAGACCGTTCGAACGTGAGACGCGTTTTGTATTCTCGAAAGTCATTAAGCGGCAAGGAAACGAAACGGCTCATAAAATCCAGAAACTCCTGTGTAAGAAGCAACATAAATTTGACAAATTACCTGTGGCAATTGAAGTGATTCTTAACGACAATGGTAACTAACGAGTGGTCGTTCGATAAAGTTCGATAAAGTCGTCGGATAAAGCCGTTAAAAGGACCCCATTTTTTTTATTGATAATTTATCATAAAGATTGTACGCAAAAGTTGACGCACTTCTATTGTAAACGAATCGTACAATTCTAGTACTCTGCGGAAAGATATTCGGAAAAATCGATTTTGTTATGACATTCGCGGTGAATTAATGTTGAAAGCCTCATTACCAATTTAAAAGAACTTATGGAAGTCAGAGAGGAAAGTTTTAAGATTTAAAAGCACTTTACGAACACAATTATGTATTCTTGAATAATGGTAGTTGCGTGNACTCTTTAATTTCAGTAAAAAAAAAATATATATATATATCTATCGGTTAAATACATTATCAAAAATTAAATTAAATTGATTAACAAACTAAATTACTCTAACCCTTGCACAAAATTTACCCGTAACTTTTTTTTATAGACACAGTGTAAATTATTTAAATCACGCTGTATTTCTCGAAACCTAATCCAATAGAGCTCGTTCCAAAGTGCTCGTTTTACAATGGTAATTGTATACTTCCAAAATAATTACCAGTTTATTATTTGCAAAGAAACTCGGTTCTCGTTATTTATACTCAAACAACTCATAGTTCGAGTTACAAAGTATATAAGGTTTCAAACAGTGAACGGTTACAAACAAACACGTAGCTTTAGATTAACGTACAATGCCATTTTGATGCCACTGTGCCAGCGGGCGATCAAATTAATCGTAAATTAAAGCCCGGCCCGACGTAAATACCTCAAACGTTGGATCGTCGGGAGTCATCGCGAAGATTGTTGCCGACGTGGTCGAAACGGACACGATGAAAAATTAACAGGATCGTTAGTTGCTGGAGCAGTGACCCAAACATTAACAACGACCATGCATCTCCGTTTATCTGGACAGTTCGCGAAAGACAATAGCGTTGCCAGCAATTTGTGAAACGGTGGAATTCCATCCATTATAACGGTACTAGATTTAATTTAGAGGGCATTAAATCGTTAAAAGGATAGAAGAGTTCGGGCGTGGCTGAACGCCATCCGATTTATCGAAGAACACCGAGACCGTTCGAACGTGAGACGCGTTTTGTATTCTCGAAAGTCATTAAGCGGCAAGGAAACGAAACGGCTCATAAAATCCAGAAACTCCTGTGTAAGAAGCAACATAAATTTGACAAATTACCTGTGGCAATTGAAGTGATTCTTAACGACAATGGTAACTAACGAGTGGTCGTTCGATAAAGTTCGATAAAGTCGTCGGATAAAGCCGTTAAAAGGACCCCATTTTTTTTATTGATAATTTATCATAAAGATTGTACGCAAAAATTGACGCACTTCTATTGTAAACGAATCGTACAATTCTAGTACTCTGCGGAAAGATATTCGGAAAAATCGATTTTGTTATGACATTCGCGGTGAATTAATGTTGAAAGCCTCATTACCAATTTAAAAGAACTTATGGAAGTCAGAGAGGAAAGTTTTAAGATTTAAAAGCACTTTACGAACACAATTATGTATTCTTGAATAATGGTAGTTGCGTGCAGAGCAAACATTAAAAACGAATAGGAAATTACATTTTCGATGAACTAATGAATAGTTCAATCAGTTAATTGCTCTCGGTGCAACGCCCAAGGCATTGTAATGAATTCGCCAGTGACTGTAAATACGACATTGAATCATGTTCAACCAAACGCTCCACAGGGATGGTGTAATGTTGAATGACAGGTGATACGACCGCAAAATTGTTTAGTATTCTGTTATAAATGATTAACCGCTGCACGGTTTACCTACAGTGAAAACTAGTTGTTTCACCGATCCGTCTATAACTACCGCATTTCGTATTATCCTTGAGGGCGCTAACAAGCAATACAAACCCATTTATTTTGTATTGTTTAAACGTTGCTAAATTTTTAATCCTTTGGGGACGAAATAAATCGTAGTATAACAGAGTGATGAAAAGCGCGGTATAATTCATTGTTCGCGATTTTGTAAATTTGCTCTATTTTGATAAATATATATCCTACGGCGTTAAAAATTCACGAAACGGGATACGATATCCTCGGACGATAAATTTATAGAACAAATATTTCATCATTTTTTTCATCCATAAAGAATTCAAAGTAGAAATGTATTTATTTCAACCGTGAAAAACTATTTCATATATTATTACAACCTAAAGGTTTGGTTATGAAAGAATGAAACGATTTTATATTCCGAATGAATATCTGATAATGCATCACTTTTGTATCCAATGAGACAACGTTTAACCATAAATCAAATATCTACTGTAACACAGACCTTTGCCAAACGAATTCTCCTGAAACAACTGACAAACTTACCCTGACGCGTTCGACGTGTACCGTTAATTAACGATAGTAAAAACCACAAGTCTGTCCAGTCCAATCTCTCCAACAATCGTAGACGCGAGATATTCTGGTGAATATTGTAAACGTACGTAACATCAGGTAACAAGACAGCACACGGTTTGTACACATACAGGAACATGCCGGATTAACTTCTCCAGCCATAAGACACCTCTGGCTCGTATCGGCCGGTGTATTTACTGCACTGACCACCTCCCCAGAGAGAACGGACGCGGTTACATTCTCGAAGGTCAGAGTTAATCGAAGTTTCCACACCATCTAATACCGTCTAACCATTTTCCAGTGGCTGTGCCGGATACCGGCAGTACCTTCTCGCTATCAGCCAAAGCCATGCCCCTCGAGTACCAACCGGCTAGGCATTGAGTTACCTGCTTTTAGATGTAATCAGTTCGACGTCTATTTGCTGCCTGATCATTCGCTAACATCGAGAAATATTTAAACGGTGTGTAAACGCAAGTGCACACAACGATCAACTGGGTCACCGATATGCTGATACTTCTTTGAGATTCAACGCGCTTTTGAATTGGTGATAGAAGAAAGGATGTACGTGATACTTGAACAAGTATTATTTTTAATTTCAGATGAAATTCTTGTTACTTATACATGCGGTACGATGGAATAAGTGAAGTACTTTTTTTAGTTCATTTCGGTGCGGACGTTTTTATGCGTAACTCCAGAAATTGACATTTTTTGTTGAAACATTTTTTGTCGAAATATTTTTTAATGTGCAGATTATAATAGTACGACAGTTTATTCGATAAATACTGTAGGTAAGAAGTAATTTTGATAATTCTTACTTGTTAGTAACTTTATTAAAAATCACTGGTCCCGAATGAGTTGATTACCGAAGGAAAAAATTTGTCAAACACTAATTATTGTAAAATAATGTACGATGCACAAAAAATGGAAGGATACAGTCTCACCGAAGTAGGCCTCAAACCGAAACATCCAAATTACTGATGATTTCTTGATGAATTTAATATTCCGAACAATCTACAATCGTAATATTCGTACCAGTTATATCTACTTAGAAAGGGCGGAAAAATCAGTACAGCTATCGCTGAATTTAAGAAATTCTTACGACTCGGCAAAATTACGAAGATGGAAGTAGGTACATATAACTTTTTCACCGGAATGCACACCACCGGCGATACGATTCCACGGAACAGCGACTGTCAGAAATGAAAATACGATGAGAAGAGCAGGCGGGTAGAGTCACTCGCTACGTTATGGCCGTATTCACGCCTCATAAGAAGGAAAGTTTTCTAACCACAGAAACAACGCGCTCACCAAGCAACCGGGCCACGAGGTTGAATATAAAATTCCGCGCCATGCAAAACGAACGTGTATGAAAACATGCTGGTGCATATATCACCGGTTTAGAAACTCTATTTTGAGTTCTTAGAACGGGTCAGTTCAGTGGAAATAGTTTGCATTGGTTCATCAGGTTTGAATAAAAATTCAGCTCGCACAGTTCTCTCTCCTTTTCGTTTTCTACACTCTGAAACCTCCAGGTTTCTGTAAAAATATTTCAGAAATTACTGAAACGTTACGCGTTCGCGAAATTATTTTTTCTCAAGCTTGCGAGCTTGTAAAAGTGTCTTCAAACAGCTGTTTAAATATTTGGCGAAGCTTTTAATTTTTTCAGAATAAATACTGTTGGAATATTACAGACTGTTATTAAAAATACTAAAAATCCGTTGATTAATGTAGCAATTAAACGTGATTTAACAGTGGATCGATACTAATTAAGAATACGTATATAAAGGAAAGCATCCATGCTTTTAATCTACTCTTTGTATTTGATCTATTTATGTTATTTCTAATCAAACCATGCATTGCATTAATTTAAAATTATCCTTAATTAATAATTACAATAATACGTCAAAATAGAAAAGTACGTCAATGATGTCTCATTCGATACAAAAATTTATGCTACCAGATATTTATTCAGAGTATAAAATCGTTTCTTTGTTTGGCAACCAAACCTTTAGTTGGGACAGCTTGAAATCTGTTGTCCAAGGCACACGTACGCGCAAAAGGACGAAATTGCAGTCGAGTACGACAAAATGTAGGTAACGCTTCGACGAATACCTTAACAGCACATCGGCGGTGAACGTCGTGCAATTTTATTTAACTCGGGAAACTACGTGGCGCTGTTGCTTTAACGGCAACGACCTGATCGTTTTGTTTTTATTCGTTGTAATTTTTCGCTAACCCAGCAGGCTGGCGTTCAACGCTATTTTCAGTAAACCACAATTGTTTGATAACGTTAAAGTTTAAGAGCTTCGTTATATTCGTGTTAGCAGCGATTTATAGGCAGAATTAAGTATTTTATAAACGTTATGAAAGGTATCTTTGGTAAGCTGCAATATCTGAAATAGTCTCTTAAATTTCAAAGAACTATGGTTGGCTTTCGAGAAACCGTAGAGAGAAAGAAAAAAAGATTTTAACCATCGATTTATTGGAATTGGAAAAGCATGCGCGGAAAACGTTTTATTGTAAGAATAAAATGTATTCTAGTAAAAGAGTAGAGTGCTTTAAAATTTAAAAGGCAAATAGTTTATTGGTGAAATCTGTAATGCTTCCCACTGACGAAAAATCTTGTTAACAGCATTCGTGAAAGTTTCGAAAAGTAATTGTCACAATTAATAATCAACCAAGTAATATATTAATTAAAAATAGGAAACATAATGTTTGAATATTTGATGCGATAAATTTGTCCAATATTTTCAGTAAATTTCTAGAATCCAGTCGGTTCAATTATCTCGCCACTAAATACAGCGCAAAACAATATATAGGTCTCGAAAGCTGGAAGGTATTGAGATGAAAAAGAGGGATGAATTATTCCCTAAAAGTCGAAGTTTCGAGCACAAAAGCATGAAACCTCTGCGATTCAAGTGATTCGAAGGATCCTAAAGATCGCGATAATGAAGAGAGCGCGATGAACTCGAAGAACCGACCACCTCTACCATTCTCTTTTCAGTTCGCATTCAGATATTTTCCAAATACCAGTAGCGAGGTCGGTGTTCCCTTTTCGAGTGCGTCTCATCAACCGGTGGCGGGGTATTTAACAACACGCGGAATAAAACGAATAAAGGAATGCCGGAATCGTCGACTTACCCTTTCCTCTGCGTCGAGCCCTCAATTCCGACAAAATCATCAGCCATGGATAATAAAAGTGTGTCAACTCGCGTCGACGATTGGAGTAGAGGGGAAAAAAAAAAAGAGAAAAACAGACGGAAAAAAGGTGCAAAAAAAGAGAAAGAGAAAAAAAGAATGAAAGGTCGAGGCTGAATTTCATCGAGAGAACTGCGAAGCGTCATGAAAGAGGCCGCAAATCTGTGCCACGACGAGCGGGCGAAACAATAAATTTCGCGTGCTGCTCGATATTTCACCGGACGATATGCAAAAGCCGTGAATAATGTCCGCTGTCTGTGGAAGCATTTTTCAGCCTACGAGGGTAGGTGAGGCGATCTGGCGATCGCGCTGCCGAGAGAACCTATCAACCTGAAATAATTTACGCGTGAAACCTCATGCATTCCCGAGACCGTAACCGCGGTAAGACGATGCATCCGATTTCCCCGCAACGGAAAGTGGATGCGGGAGTTGATACTAACCAGAGGTGACGCGAGACAACGCACGATTTCACGAAACAGGGCCACAATTTTTAGTCGTCGACGTTTCAATGGAATTTATGAACCTTGCCATAACCAGCGATGTCGTGGCCACTGGTCTTTAGACGCTGCTGCTTTCTCGACTACTTACCTGGGATGCATAAGAGATGCACACCCTTATTACGTGCTCGAAGATTTATAGAGACAGAGGTCGAGTCGTTGGATGCATCATAAATGAGATCCATCGTGGGCGAGATCCATCCTTTGGACACTTGGGATCCTGAGAACCGTCCTCTGTGTATCTCTTTCTATCATTCCGTCGTTCTCTCTTTCTCTGTTTGAACCGAATCGACGCGCATTGTGAAAATCTGGGTTAGGTCGTTCTAAGTGGCCACCGACCAAGCAAGAAAGCCTTCTTGTAAAGTACGCGGTATCGTTGTCGGAAATCGTTTCTCGGGAAGAAAGGGGCGATTCTTAGCGGTCGAAACACGGAGGAGAAGGAGGAAACGACGTCACTGCGACTAATAGCCTGCGGTGGAGCTTGGAATAGATAAATAGCTGAGCGGGAGGGAGGTTAATTAGACTTTTAGTTGAATTGAAAGTAATCGGGTTTTCCTTTGCACCGAGACCGCGAACTGGCTAAAATTTCATTTCTCCGGAAGGGTATGTTAATTGTTGAGTTACCGACACCCTTTTAACTTTTCTTTGATTTGGACACTCACTTTTCGTTCCACATTTTGCCCATCTGTTACGGATGAAACATTTGTCATATAAGTGAAATAATCTGAAAGGAATACTCGGAAAGTACGAATTACTTCAATTTATTATAAACGTATGTATGCACGTAAAAACGTGTAAAACGTATCCGATCAGAAATAGTTAATACATACTTTTCTAAAAACGAGGATTAAAGGAATTTTTGGAATTAAAGGAATTAATGGATTGATATTGGAAATAAAGTCGTGCCGTATAAAATAAAATAGTACCAGATGTTAAATCTCCTTAACGTTGTACGCGCATATATTTATTTAAGGGATTGCCAAATTAGTTTGTTTAAGAGTAGTCGGAAAAATCTAACCAAAACTTTTACGCGTAATGTTATTTATATCAAGAGCTCCTGGTTTGGTTTAAAATCACAGGATTTCAAAAGTAGTTTGTTACATTTTGGATCGCTTGCAAACCCTCCTATTCGCACTTACTCGTAAAATAATTAGAAAACTTCAGACTGCCCGTTATGTTCTTATGGAAAATTATTCCGACGTTTTACCAGCATCGCGACTACTTCGGTTGGAGGTTTGCAGACAGACTTATCCCAATTTAAACCTCGGACCCCTAACGAAGGCAGCTGCGTTGCAGGCAACACGTCCGAATCATTTTCCAAAGGATTTTACGTTCAGGAAGCTTCTAACAATTTCGACCACAGAGATCCAAACACTGAGTGTCTCGACCATCTATTTCTGTCACGAAAATCTACGAGACGACACTTGGTGTATTTTATTCGCAAAAGGAAACACACTAATTACACAGTAGTCGTGCAGTACGAGTATCGCTAAATTGCACCTAGTAAATTTCGTCAAAATTTCCGTAGATTTAACATGAAAAGATAAGCCGCTGTATTTTACTGCACGTTGAAGAAGATAATTCATTGAGTCGTGAAATTTGCATATCAAACTAAATGTCGCGGACATGGGAGAAGTAAATTTATAAAAAAAGAAGAGACCTATTATTGTAAATCTTTCTTACAACACTCTTGTGATTTTGTTACTGTAACACAATTCTAATCTTGCAGGATCATAAAGAATCGTACAGATTTATAATGCAATTTTTTTTCCTTTCGTGAAACTTCTCGTTTAACAATTTTAACCAATAAAAATGAAATTATTGTTACCGAAGGCAATTTTTAAAATATCAAAAATTCGTAATAACCTCAACAACGTAGCAGCGCAACATTCATACCGCATTTGATACAAGCATAAACGTACACAATCTTAAACCGTCGTTTGGCAAAGTGCAGAAAGTAAAAATAATGCATGGCATTTTGCAATAGTAAAGTTCCGCTTTGAAACGGGCAAAAATTGCAGCGGAAATTTAAGCCCGCGATGTTAATTATACTTTTGAGCATCGCGACGTATGCACGAGGAAGGATTTGAGGCGGTACGCGCCGAAATACAATTTCATCACCGCCACGAAAGGGGACAAGAGACGACGGTACACTAGATTTTACAGTCCCGCACAAAATATCCAGCCGACCAATGTAATTTACATCCGGAACAAGGTTTCTGGCAACGTTGCCGTGCTGATGACGATGTAACTGCCACTCTCAATACCATGTTTCCCCTCTTCGAGCAACTTATAATCACCAGCAGCACGACAAACCAAAAAATTGGTAGTTATTGTGCATAATGTTCGGATAAGTAACAGAGAAATTCGAAGAAAGAATCTTGCCAAATACTAAAGTCCGTTAAAATATGTTTGTATTATAAATTTTTTAAATTCTGCAGATTCGTGTAATAAAAAATATAGATATTTCATTTGTACATATAAATACTACGTTACGTAAGAAAATTCAGGAAAATGGTTATTTACACGTTGGATTTTTTAAATCGAAACAATTAACCTTCTTTTGAAAGGATAATTCATGTAACATTCAGTTTCAATTAGCACGCGAGCAAATAATACGTTTACAGTAGGTTATGAAAAACAAATTTTAGTAGTCTTTTACAGGCTGTAATTACATTTCATATTTTTATTGGAAATAGATTTAACATGGAATAATAATTCGGTACAATTTGTAATTTTCAATTGGAAATTTTATTTATGCATATCGCAAATACTATTTTGCTAATGTAAATCAAAAATATTATCGAGTTGAGAACGGTTATATCAAATAATTAAACAATTCTTCGATAAATATTGGAAGATAATAAATTGAAATTACATGAAACGCTCGCAGGGATAAAATAAAGAGAATGTAAACGAATCCTTGATGATAGAAATTCTATAATTTTCATTTAAATCAATATGAAATGAACGAAACGTTTAAAAAATAAATATAAAAAATATAACATATTCTAGGTTTTACTGTCGATAAACATGATTACGAAAAAATTGAATTAAAGTGAAGCAAACTTGTTCGAACTGTTTCACTTTAAATTTCCCAGTGTTGATTTAACAAACTTTTAACCTTAAACAAGTACGAATGTTTTCTAAAATGTATGTTCAGACATTTATTTAATGCTTAGGGTAGATCGTAGAATTTAACTAAATTAAACAATATTTCAAACCAAGACAGAGATTGAGAAATGGAAAGAGAGAGAATGTCGGAATATACGGTTGGAGAAAATGCGCGTGCGAGTTAGTCCGTTATAGAGAGTTTGAGAATGAGAGTGCACAGCGAGAGTTAAAAGTCAGTGTTATAAAATATAGAGTATAGCTGATATATCATTTTATGTCTCGTTAAGTAAGTTTTAATTTTACATTGCTCAGCTTAATTAGAGCATTTTACCTGTCTGTAATCCAACATTCCTACATAATTATCAAAACGAAGTACCTAATAATGGATCTGCGAAATACATCAAACATTGAATAATGGAAAGCAACGTTTATAATTATCGAAATAATCAGAACGTGGCATTGAAGCTGTTCTCTGTATAGTCTTTCAACGCGAAATTAATTAACTGAGTGCTTTCGAAAGGGATGGGCGCACATGGTGGGCAATCTCGAACCTGCTATGCACATTGTTCAACGGTACTTAATATGTCAGGTGTAATTTCATCAGTAAACAGCCAGGCCCGTACTGCTTAAATCAGTTTGATTGCTTCCTTGATACAGCGCATCACTGTAATGGGATTCTAAGGTGTTAATAGCGCTCTGTCCTTATGCTTCTGCAAACATAATCAGCGTTGCGGACCGAGAGATGCTTGAATACACTGCACGTTAAAGTTTATTGATCCGTGTCTCATAACGCGATGAGTTTTGCACGTAAAGTAATTGTTTTTAGTAAATTGAATGCACTAAATTATTGGCGAGAATCGTCAAATGCGAACGAGCAAACAGGTATTTGAAATTCCGTAAAATATAGAAAAAAAAAAAAAGAAAAATTGGAACGATTTGTTTGCTATTTTCCATGCTTAATTCTGAATTTTTATTACTCGGAAATTATTAATCGTTAAAGTTTTTTTCAACACCGTCTAGTTATATCAAGATTCTTTATTGCAAATGAATACAGAAAGATAATGAATAATAAAACTTCGTATTACGTATTGTTTCCCTTTGAGCTTAACTATAGCCCCGATAATAAACGAAAAATAAGTTTATCACACGATATAAATAGAATTTTATAGCACATTCCTGATGTGACAATATTCTGCTTTAATCTCGCTTGATTCATATTTTTGCTGCGAGATTTTCGATAAATTTTTCGCACAAAAGCGAACGTGTTCCAAAAACGAAACTAAAAAAATAAAAAAAAAAGTAAAAAAAAAAAGTAAAAAAAGTAAAAAAAGTAAAGAAAAATAAAAAAATCGATTAATCCTTTTCCGGTTGAAAGTGCTGAATTTCATTCAAAAATATATCGGAAAACAATTACAAGAGAGCATACGCATTTTTCTGTATCACGCGTTTGAAATTAAAAAGTTGTTCTTTTTAAAAACAGAATTTAGAAACGTTGTTCCAATCTTACTCTCTATAAAATAAGTTAAAGCTATTAAAAATTGTGTGCAAAGATCAATTTATTGATAACAATTATTAATTTCCAAAGAAATTAAATCCTCCCAATTTTTCACTTCTAAAGTTCTTCAAGTTTGAATATTGACTTCCATTAGCAACAATCATGTAATACTTGAGTCATCCTATTTAAACTACTTTACCACTCGTAAATTACAGCAACTGGAATCGCGAGTTTAATCTAATTCTGGTAAACAGATAAGTATACCAGTGAACATTGGTAACCGACATTTTCATACATCGGTGCGTGACGTTCGGAAATTGATGCAGAACAAGCTTAAGTAAGCTCAGCGAACAACCACGAACGGCTTTATCGTAATATATGCATTAGCGGTTTTATCTGAACAACGACGAAAATTACAATCCCCGGCGCGTGCTTTATTTAATCGTTAATCTGGGTTCCGTGTCACGGTACCACCGCGCCGTGAAACGTTCGCCGATCGAGAAACGAACGAGAAAAAATTTATTTTTAACGAAGCTGTGTGTCGCTACAAAGCGGCTTGCCCGGGGAATATAATTAAAGGTGAACTTTCGTGCGAAAATAAAATAGAAATAGGAGGCAGAGGTTTTGTGCAAAAACCATTAAATGATAGACACGATGAATTGCAAGAATGAAAATGAAGTTGTATCTAATTTTATTGAGCGAGTCGAGAAATATGTGGAGCAAATGTGGAACTTCATTCCGAGCTGTAATTTACGCGTGAAGAACGAAACAAATTTTTAAAATGTTTTTTTTTTCCAATTTCATATTCTAATAGCGAAGATTAAATTTTTATCTATTTATTTGTAGCTCAACTTAAGCATCGGTTAATGTAATTTTCAATAGATATGATATTATATTTTAAAGATTTTTAAAATACAATAAAAACTACAATAAAATACTAAAGATATAGATTTGTATACTTAATCATTAATTGATACATAATTAAAACCACGATGTAACTTAATCGCAAAACAGAATATGTGCACATTGGACCTACAAATTAATTGGATACGTGTTTCAGTTAGCAAAATTGTGCTTTACGTGCTTCGATTTTTGCTCTCTATAATATAATATAAAGTATCTATAAACTTAAATACTAATCTAATTTAGTGATTCCGGGCAGTGATATTTTATACAAATTTCATAATTCTCTGTGCTGAAAATATGCGCAACTATGTAACTAAATAATACAGAAACAACCTCCGTAAAAAAGAAAAATCTGTGAACGATACTTTAAAAACGAAGAACAAATAAATAAGGACAGCGACATACGCAAACTGATTAACAAAGAGTAGACTAGCATTCAACTGTTCAACAAAGGATAGACTAACAAAGATTTTAATAAAAGGTGCACCTCGTACAAATATCAGCGTGGTCAAAGTTCAGCCTTATTTAAATAGAGGATAGAAAGGAAAATAAAGCGACAAGATTTTCCAGCAAGGGCGACAATTTCGTATTACGAATGCGTGCAAATAAGCCGGATCCGGATAAACAAGCAACAATAACGAAACCCTGGATACCACACCACCATTTCGTCTTACAACCACACGGATTTGCTGTGAATACAAACAAGACAAGACCCAAGTAGTCGCATAACCTAACCCGAACGAAGAGCGAATTATTGTTCTGTTTCGCGTGTGTTGGCCGCAGACTCGGGTTTCGAAATCCACAGAAACACAAGATCATATGAAAATATACGTATTTTGTTTCTGATGAAAATTTTCAATATTTCGCATTGTCCCGCAAATTAAAATATCTACTCGCCGGCCTTTCGTTCTGACAGTTTGTATACGAAATATTGAAAAATATTTAATATCGTAAAAAGAACTTTTCACTGGACGAATAATAACTGTAAGCTCCGAAAGAAATCTAATAAATGCTATGAGAAATAAACAATTTTTAAAATGGAATACGTAAAGGGTATTCGAATTTTTTAATTAAATCTAAAACAAGAAAAAAAAAAAAAAATTGTGTCTTTATATATTTACATGTAAATTTGTTGCACCTGCATCACTGTATAAAATTTAATCTCTTCGGTCCTTTTTCTGTAACTTCTTTCGTCAATTACGAAGGAAAATAGTCTAGGATTACTCTCTAATAAAAATCTACATTCGCGTGAAAGACTACAATTTCCTTAAACTAAACTGATAAAATTTATCCACGAAAGAAACTTAAGTCTCAACAAATTTATTTAGAAAAATTATCTATCGTTTACTATTAAAAGAAAAAATGTATCACCTATTATCCCAAATTGAATTTGTTTAAATGAAGAAACAAAAGGAATGGGACAATATAAAATAGTCTAAAACAAACTGTTACGATGTCACATCATATATTTAACCATTACAATTTGCGAAAGGATATTAGCTAAGTAATACCGTATTACATAGGAATACTAAGATTACGCGTTTTCGTCATACCGCTATCAATTCGTTAGAGGGATTCATTCATTCAATTGTTCATGTGCTGCGAATTACGTGCTAGTGTATGAGAATAGCTACAAGCCCTCGCTTTTCAGTCTAAATTCCGGAACTTGTAGATCAGTGACTAATTGATAGTAAGCATAGCAATAACACCGGTATTAATCTCTACCGTATTTCAATGATATTCCTATCCTACAGCAATCATGTAACCCAGTTAGTATGCATCGAGCATGCAATCGGGAATTATTGCACGAAATCAATGCAACGATATATTTAACACTCTAAAGCTCCGTGTAACTTTGAAATTGCATGCTTAAGCATTTACTAACTGTTTGAGCCTTGTTTTCTTGAATCTTTTCAGCCCTAAACATTTTCTGTGACAGATACAGTGATGGATTAAATAATTTTTCATACGTATGATATCGATCGTGTATTAAATTAGCATTTTTATGTTGTATTCTAACAGCATGAGAAGATAATAACATAACACTGCTATTAACTATTATTTAACTGTTACTGGTTCCTATTTTTCAGATCAGATTAAGACACTGTAATTAACTATAATTTTTTCTCGCATAAATACAATTGTAAAAAGTTGACCTTAACCCAAATAATGGAACGGTAAAAGAAAAATCTGTTATTCTTATAATCTATCGTAATATAACTAGGAAACTTTAATAACGAAGAAACAAACAAAAAATTTGCTATACTTGGAGTCAGCCTTTCGATCTAAAATAATATTCTAAGAATAAGATAACGACTTCGGAGAAGTATTGAAGAAATAAATGATGGAAAAGAAAGCAAATAAAATATAGAAGGGTTGAATTGATCGTGTTTGGTCAGCAAAGTAGAAGAACATTCGGAACGTAGAGAAAAAAACTACCCTCAGTTTTTTCTCCTATTGATAAGTGTTACCATAAAAATTTGACCGCTGTATTTTATCCCGAGTATGCGGGGGAAAGTGGCAATAAACGTCAAACGAACGTCCTTATTTTTTTTTCTTTTTTTATCTGACAACGTAATGAACCTTAAATCTCGATAACATACGTCACGAAAATATTTTTCGACGACTGGTCGGTTTTTAAACTTTTATTTTATCGTTTATCATAAATTTTAATAAACGTATCATTCGAACATGTTTATGTCGTACCGGGAAATACTGAATTTTAAGAGCGCATTGAACAGTGTGGAATAATTCCGAATCCACCTGAGATTGATATAAATTGACGTACGAGTTTAACGTGATTTATTACGGGATATTTATATACGTATAAAATACAATCGTGTTTGTTGTACGTTGTAAAATTTAGGAACGAGCCATAAAGTCGAGATATTCGCAAATCATCGCATCGAAATATACGATCAAAAAATACGATTCTCGTATTTTTCGTAGCTTACGTGAAAACACATACCGTGCATTCGCATTCATCGACCTAATTTCATTGCATCGATTTTTTTTTTTTTTTACAGTCAATATTAACATTTTCAAATATTCTCAAAATTATACACCTTTGTATACTCCCGTCAGATATCGGTTGTCTATTTTTTTTTCACGTAAAACACAAAATTTCTCGAATTCTTACAACCAAATAAACTTTTCTGGTCAACAATTTAATAAATGTTTTAATAAAATAATTTCAATCGTATTTAAAATATACTGCGTAATAATTAAATTTTACTGTAATATTCGAAACATAAAATGCAAAACATTGCAAAATATTCAAAATATTCCCAAATTTTCCACGTTCACGAAAATAACAAATGCGCGATCACATGCATCGTACGAGGTAACGCCATAAATCAAGCAATCTCGTAGTCTCAGTTCCATCCCGAATTCGGATTAATACGCATCTCCAGATATACCGCATGTTCCATAAATCATATTAAGATCGTTATATCGTCGAAATACCAATCGCGTTTTGCACCAATCGATACGGAGAAGAACACAGCGTATTACGAATTATATGTTTAATAAATTTAATCACCCAAACGTTTCCAGCACAAAACTCTATGATTCGATAGACTTTCCACAGGAACTAAGGTGTCTAACAATATAACATTAACTAAACGTATTCTCTAATTTTCACGATTAATTATCCAATTAAAAAGTTTCCAAATCATGCAAATGGTTCGTTTAATTCACGCGAGAACGTTCGCGACGGTTTTTGATGTTCGGCGAAACGGAACGCCGGGAACGCGTGCAAAGAACAAAATCTGTCTGCATTTATTTCCCGGGTGTCGTAGTTTCGCGTCGTTTCGACGCCTTCAATGGGCGAGAAAAGGCGTTAGCAAGCAGTTGCACGTGTTTGCACTACTACGGGTCGTTTCTTTTCGGTCGAACAAGTTCTCGTCTGGGACCGACGGAATGCCTTCAATCCCGTAAGCTCTGCTCGATACGTGTCTCGCAGTTTTTCACTCACGAATCACCGGCGAGCTTCGATGAGAAAGTAAACCTCCCATTGTAGGCCGACAGAGCGTGTGTCATTGTTGCGTTAACAGGTTTGAATCCATTGTCCTCGATCAGGAAAAAGCTGTTTGGAAATTTGCAAATACTCCAGGAATTCTTGTTCCGTATAGCGGAAAATTTACAATTTTTCGGATCCGATTAAACGGTTATTGGAAGATTATTATAAATACAATGAAAGTGAAAGTCTGATTTAACTTATGTTTTACAAAGAAAAATTTCTTTATTCGGTTCTTCGAATAATAGTAGAAATATTATTAAAAAAGATAAAAGATCAGAATTTAATTATACACGAAATAATTGCAATTATTAATTTTTGGAACTCGACCTTATTCCTTAATGATAGTGATGACGACGAAAGAAAAATAAGAATTAAAATATATGGTGATATAAATTATTTTTCCCTTCTGTAAACAGTCGTGTAAAATGTCTACGTTCTACCGATACTTCGTGGTATACAGATTTCAAAACTATTCAGTCTTCGGTCGTATGTTCTTCAGTCGTATAGCTTTGTAAATCACCGCAATCCACTATTACTGTGACGCGGTTTCCCATCTAGAAATATTCCTCGTTAACAGACAGCCAGTCAATTAGACACACGTTTCAAAAAGCGTTTTACTTTTCAAAATAACAGAACCATGTTCGTAGCGGATCCCGAAAACCATTAACGGAGACTTTAAAAGGCTCGCGTCCCAGTTCCTATCGCGGTTGGTCTGCTCTTGTCATTTCGACCGAACAATTATTTTCCTCTTGCACAAAGGGTGCGTTTCCAACTTCCGCCACCGAGTTTATCTTGCGAACGACTCGAACGAAACTCGAAACTGTATTCGACTCGGTTGTAATCTTCGAGCGCCGGTTACGAGTTTCAAAATCGCAAATATTTGAAAAATTAATTCACTAGAGTTAAAGTCAAGGCGCTCGAAAAGAGTCGATAACTGTACGTTTCACGAGAAAAAGAAGCGCTCGAGGTTCACTGGCAGCTCGGTATCTCGTGACTCTCGTTCACGATTACCACGATCCCATGAATTCGTTCCGTTTACCCAGAAACGTGGTTTCACCCAATCGATTCGCTGTCACGATTTCGGACAATTCAGCTTTAAAAAAAGGGACCAGCAAAAATGGGAAGGAGACAGTTAACGTATGGTAGCGTTGCGGCTCTATCATCGCACAGTATCCACGCGTCTTTCATTTTAAACTTCCTGTCAATATTTCGACATCTGCGTAATAAACCTTATAAATTATGCGTCGATGTGCATGTCGGTGTATGAATCACAGAAGCCACTTATAGTATTATTTACGACAATATTTCCGGTGCATACAATGCGCATCTGTGCAATAAATAACCCGGACCGAACGCGTTTCGCTTCTTTACATACACACATCGATATCGACGCATACGTTTACCAACCTAAACGTTCTTTTCTCTCATAACTTTCGCTTCGTCCGGCGAATAATCATTCTTTCGGGATACGTGCCCTTTGTGCGGCGATGGACCTGTTTGTCGCTTCATTTCCGTCCATTTTCTCTGCCGTATTTTTCTTCTACCCTGTTTTTGTTTCGTTTCTTTCATCTTTTCTATTTCTCTTTATTTTTCTCCTCGTACCAATCGACCCAAAGGAACCTCTCACACGGAAATATTTATTTTTCTGCCAGTTGACTCATTTCTTATCCATCCATCGATTTCACAATACGGGCATGATGAACCACTGTAGCTGAAATTCGTATCGAACATTACTCTGGACCTCTGCCAGCTGTTCTCTCGCGTGTGTGCCTGCGAGACCGGTCGTTTTGTATATCGTCGTGGTTATTTACGTTCCCTGGCCCCTCTATTAATTACAATTTCAACGACCGTATTTAGGCCCGTAAAACGGGAACAGGGACGAAATGAACGGAAGAGTTTCTTCGCGTAATAACTCCGAGTGTTTTGTGGCCTGTTCGTTCATGAACATAAATCTCTCGGAGCTCTTTACGACGAAATTTATGTTACGCTCTGTTAAAATGACGTGTAAGAATGATTCAAGCGGCAACACATTTTTGTCCGCTCGAAATGGAATTTTATTAGAACAAAAGTTTGATATTATATGTATGTGTGTGGCTATGAAAAATGGTAAGTTGCGTATGCATAGCGCTGCATCGGGCAAACAGAACAGAAAGTTGATGCATCTTTTAAACCAAGCGATACGGAGATTGTACAGAAAGGTTCCTTAAAAAATTGATGTCCTGGCCTGGGCGAGAATGCGAGAAAAACTTAATTTTCCCAGGGAACATCTGTCTTTCGATGGAGTTGCGGCAGAGCAATGAAGTCGCTTGTATTTTTTATTGTTCCACGCTTCCTCAGAAGTAACGGTATGTTTTATAATTCTTTTTTTTTTTTTTTTTTTTTTTTTTTGCTCGCTTTTTTGGT
>SMSQ01021347.1:179879-219559 GCA_019453375.1 Ctenoplectra terminalis
TTTTTTTTTTTTTTTTTTTTTATTTCAATCATTGGTATTGAAAAATTTCAATTCATAAGAATGGGTGCATTTACGGTTGATGGAACGTATTGAAAGTTACTTCTACTCAGTGTTACACGTTTACAATTCATAAGGATCGCTCGTGATTCAAGCGAAAGGCGTTCGTTGCATTATAAATATTCTCGATACTCGGCCCAACTCCATCTTATCGGAACCTCAAGAACTATTGGAAAATTTATAATGAATACTCGAGCAGAGGGTTACCGAGATTGACCTGAACGAGTTGCTGTAATAAAGCCTCTCACCTACTTTAAAACCCGAACGTCCCTTTCGAAACGCGATCTCCAGATAACAATGAACACTGAATTTCTCTTGGAAATTAATAAAGGAATATTCACAGAAACCTATTCTTCGAGTCAGATACAATTTGGCTCCCTTTCTTCGAATTATAAGTTTCTTGGGCTAAAAACTGTTACAGGTGTTGCAACAACTGTTACAACTTTTTCTGACCGGTGAAACTAAAAAAAAAATACTTATCCAGCTGTTTTACACTATTTGTGTAACATTCTGTAAGTGTTTCTGTAAGATTATGATAGCTATTAATTTTTGTGGAAAAACATGAAAAAGAATTTCACGTAAATGGAACAATATATTATTATCACATCCAACGTGTGAAGAATCGATGCATGACGTAAAGCACTGAAAAACTGAGGTTCAGATTTATTACAAACGCAAGAGTTGCTATACATTCAAGAATAAATAACTTCGCAAAGTCATAATCATATATCACATGGTAATGTCATAAATCAACAGGCCTCGACATCGGCTATATTCTAAAAATTACACATCTTTCTGAAACAGATCATATTTCATGCGGTCTTTCTTCTTATTTTATGACATACGGATCATCGTACATCCACCTCGCATCGTACGGAATAAACAATTGCATTTAAAAACGAAACTTTCTATTGCATTTATCATCGCAGCAATTCTAAACTAAACACAATTAATACCGTGTACCTTTTATTCAAAACGAGTAAACTATCGCTTCCTATTACCACCTTCATCCCAAGAAACGACCAATTTAACGCGTCTTCCATGCAACAAACTTGTAAGCAATAGATCAGCTCGAACAAAACCGGCGAGCAAACCGTGTCGAATAAACAGTCTCAGTACCCCACGAAATCTCTCTAACAAATCTAAACTATTCGCTCAAAGAGAAATCAACGCGTGTAACACACACGGTATAACGCTTCACAATCAAGTTCACAAGACTACACGTACGCAGCACGGTTAACAAACAGCAACGTTCAATCTCTTATCTTCAAAAATTGACATCTTTAACAACCGCACTCCTTCCAAATTACATCTCACAGACACCCAATCCTTCACCCAGCTCTTAACCGCGAAGAGTCGATAAAAATATCAAGTTTACCCTGTAATCGGTTTGCCTCGGTCTCCGAAACACGTCCAATTCGTGCACATCTCTCTCGGTACACGGTCGGCCGTTCTTTACGGACATCGTACACGGGCAAAGGGATGCAGAACATCGAGGATTCGAATGGGGCGAGCGGAGTAAATAAGCGAGGCGCGGAGGGGGATCAACCGAAACGACGAATAAAAGGAAGCACGAGAACCGTTTCTACAATTCCGATACCGGAAGGCAAGGTAGACTGCATAACGGGTGAATAAATAAAGTTAACTGCACCTTCGACTATTCGTGGCAGTTCCAGGCCATTTCTAGTCGCCGGGATCAGCGTCGGTGAACGGTAAACAACGTCGAACCGAAATCCTCTTCCCTAATCCAGTGGCATCGGCGGCGAAACGCTTGCCGCAGCATTAACACCGAAGTATCATATCGACGGACCCGTATCCGGTCGGTGGTTCGTTACCACCGGCCTCTGATCTACGTGACGACAGGACGTTAAACGGGCCTGCCACCGGTGCACGTGACGGCGTTAAACGTTTTAAACTCGTTCGTTAAGTGCGGAAACGGTGCTGGGCAAAACGAAAATGGTTAACCGTAAATTTTCCTATTCCCGTATTATCCGGCTCGTTATCATTTTAATGTCCGACGCGGGACCGTGGAAGTTCGGCCACGCCAAATATCTCGGCAAGGTGACGAATTCATGAATATAAAGCAGTTGGCCCATTCAATTTTATGACTGCCGTCTGCCAGCGACGTTGCGACGAATAACGACGAATAGCGACGAATAGCGACGAATAGCGACGAATACCGTCGACAGACTTTATTATGTAATACTCGAGACTTTAGAACTGATGTATCCCGATTAAACAATGGTCCCGGTTCTTTATCCCTAAGCTAAGCTATTTCATAGGTACCAGCTGCTCTCGGATAAATTTTAATTCCAAAGAATTTAAACGATCCGTGTTTAAATTTTATGTCCCAGACTGTTAATAATTTCATCCTTAAAAATGATATTCGATCCTTCGAACTGGTGCCTTTCTTTAAATACTGTCCGACATTTTATGATGCGTTTAAGAGTCTTTTGATTGCAAAACTTTCGTGCTATCTTCTTTAAACTGCATAAACAGGTCGTGAATTCTAATACATAGATATCCTTTACCAGTGGATATACAACGCGCCAAGACTCTGTAGTGGTTGAATCCGCGGATTTAGCATTTTTCGAGACTCACAACTGAAAGTTTTATACCACCTCACGGATGCATTGTTTAGACGAGAGATCGTGTGTCACAAGACACAACTTGAAAGTAAAATATCTAATAGAACATAGATGTACAGAAAATTCTTCAAATTCTAAGACGTTACTCTTATTAACTCGATAACTGATAACCAACGATCTAACGCTTTTTAACGATTAAAATAAAAGAAGGCTCGAAAAAATAATAAACTCAGAGAGACGAGTTTCAAATTTGATTCACCATCGAATTTATTAAGTTAATATGATTATGAATAGGGAGAAAATACAACCTATAGCTTTGTGGAACATGATACAGGCAGGATTAGATTCATGAAATCTGATGCAATGACCACAGATCTATGGTACTCAATATCACTCGTGGAAATTGATACACACGAACGCATGAGATTCAAATCAAACAATCGCAAATATATTAAATCTTATATATGTAAATGTCTGAATTAAAAAATCGGTGACTAATTGTAGGTTAATATCGACAATTTTAAACACGTAGAATTCGACATAGACGCGAGAATCTCAAAGGGACGCTACGATGTCGATAGGACGAACAGCTGCGAAACCTCAGATACCGCTGAGACCATCAAGATCCACAGAAATCTGTTGCGATCCTGGACACTGAGACAGCTCTAAAACACCGATACCTCTAAACCGTCGAGACTCCTAAAACCACATGGATCTACAACGCTTACGGTATTCCAACGTCGTTCGGAGTCACTTTCTCAATTCCCACGAGTCTAAGATCGTGTATATGTAGTATTTACTAATATGAGAACAAGTGAGTACTTTGTACATACGCGTATTTTTGCAACGATGAGTCAAAATGGGTTAATGATCTAAAGTTTTATTAGGTGAAATATTTTCTGGGTTATTTTAATTATTAATTACTAGACTACGGATTAAAAAAATGTTTTCAATTATGTAAGCTAGATAGACAATTGTTTCATTGCATTCTATGTAAAATACATAAAAATACATAAAGATACATAAAAATCCATAATCCATTAATTACAAATCTAAGATTTTTTATTATTACAAACACAGAATATCACGTTTAATAAATTTCCATCTGGATTAATTTTATTTCTCAAAACCCATTATTTATATAATTCCAAGGTATTTTTAATGAAATAAATAAACTATTCATTTTACCGTGAAGCAAGTAATTTTCTTTCAATTCCAAAATATCGTGTAATTAGAAGAGCGTATTATCTAACGAATAAATAGGAAGAAAAAAGGAAGAGAATGAAGGTATAGAAAACAGCAAGGCTCATTACCCGATCCTTCTACGTACGAGTGTGCGATCCAGAAAAGGAAGCAGTTCTGTGAATTTTTATCTAGAGAATTCTATGAGCACATCGTAAATACGTTCATAAAAAAAAAAGGAACCATGTTGATTTCGCAAAGAGAAAACCCAGCATTTCATGGCCTTTGATAATAAGATGTATTCAGCGGTAACAAGCTCGCTACCGAACTGAATCATTTGTAAGACTCTATAGTCTCCAATTGTCTCTATAGTTTCCAATATCGATCACGAAACGAGATCAATTCGGAACTATTGCTAAATTTTCTGGCTGATAAAAATAATGTTGAAGTAGCACAGGCTACAGTTCGTAACGGATTTTTTCGTTCATCGAAGACATATTCACCATAATAATATATATCTACATAACTTCGTTCCACGGAGATCTATAATCCACGAAAAGATTGAAGAACAAAATCGATATTCCCACGGACAGTAATCACGAACTATCTACACAAACTTTTAATTCGAAGCAGCGCGGAATATGCGAGCAGTATCAAAGATCTGCAAACAGTAATTAATATTCCAGTCGAATGAATCGAGCAGAAACTGGTCGGTTTTTATCGGTAGACCGTAATCTACGAAAATTTCACCCAACTCTGCGATTTCACCGAACTTCAGGAAAATTCTCGAGGGAACCGCTTCGAGTATCAATTTCTCGGATAGTAACGAGGACAATTCCGCTCGAGGAACAGACTGCCGTTTAAATACCCGATAAATTTTAATTGCATTCCTCGGACCGATAGATCGTTTTCTCCACGCGAGCCGCGGAATATTACGGCCGTTAATTGCACAATAACCAGCCTCGGTTCCGGCACGGTGTAACAACAGAGCCTCGCCGTCGCGTCAGAGCTTTACTCAGGAATTTCCTCATCGTTAATTATAAACGGCGGTTGCGTTAATGCGCGATACGCATAAAGAGACCCGTGAAATTGTTAACGCCCTTCTTACCGCAACGATTCTAATCCCGAGAGTGCGGATTACCATTAGTACCCCGACAAATCACTCGCTTATGTGATTCCGGGATGGGGGTTTAATTTGCATTCGCCGACCAAAACGGCGATGGAACGAAGATCATTGGATTAGACACGGGAAGGGGTGGATAGGTGTAAAAAGAAAAAAAATAAGAAACAGAGAGAGAGAGAGAGAGAGAGAGAGAGAGAAAAGTGGAAAAATAAGGGAAATGAGCAATGGAAGTGGAGGAAGATAGAAAAAATAATGAAAAGTTAGATAAAAGGGGAAAAGATAAAGCCGAGAGACAAGAGAAAAGAAAAAGCCAACGGGAGAACAAAAAATCAGGGCAAAAAGAAATAGGAAGATATGCAGCGAGAATGAAATGAGGTCAGAAAGAAATACTGAATCAAATTAGCAGGAAAAGCAGATGGATAGAGGAAAAAAAAGGAAAGAAGATAAATACTATTTAGAAGGAGAAAAAATTGGATGAAGGAAGAAGAAAACAGAAACAGTATCCAATTAAAGATTTTAAGAGCAAATGCTACACTGATACATCATTAGTGAGAGTAACGTTGGCCGGGTGTTCCGATGATGGAACGTGGCAACGAAGACAGCAGATAAACTGATGTGTTTACCTTCTCGTAGATGAATTCTATAAGATCTTTGAATAATTAAATTAAGCTTGCATCGTTGAAGAGAAAAAAAAAAGATTCACGTTTGAACGTTAAAGATCTTGGGAAAAAGTGGGAAACATGATTCATGAGGAAATCGTCAGATACAGGTGATACAGAAATTGAATCGTTTGTACGTGCATTAGGTAAGTCATGTGCAATAACGTGATCGATGAACGAGAAAGAATTATTCGCAAAATTAAATATTAGTCTCGTTTATGCGAGACAATGAATTAATGAAATGTATGGAATGCCTCGAGTAATGTGCAATTCTTTCATCTCGACGAGAGTGTAGCATAAATAATTAGAATGAGCCAAGTAATTAATGCGAAGTGTACCTTTACTTTCGAAATCCACCAGCGGTTTCTGAAAACGGAACGCGGTTTCCCTCTGAAATGATCTGTTTACCTGGATGAGTTTGGTAAGTACGAGGAAAATCATGTTTTCAAGAAAAAGTACCTTTTAAAGACGCAACTAGAGACGTTGGCTAACCGTAATTAATAACAACTCTTTTGTGCGACTTAATTATTTCACAACTCCTTGGAACGATAAGAATCTTGTTCTTTTCTTGGAAGAATATTTCATAGGATGTACAAAACGTCTTGAAGGAAGTAAAAACCGAATAAACATTAATTTTCCTGCTGAAACAAATAATTTATGAAAGAAGCGTGGACTGCAAGTCTCTTTGTGTTTCGTCAGAAATATGGCACAATATAAGTTGATACAAAAATAAACATAAAGACTGATTTAATAAATTTTTACGAAACTGGTTCCTAGGAGAGGAAATTTTAAAACAAGAGAATGAAAAGCAGTTTCTCGCGTGGAAGATCAAATACGCGACCACACAAAGGAAAACAGAATTTTTTGTGAGAAACTAATTTTTAAATTTAGATCACCCAGATACCTTCAATTTAATCGTCACTATGCGGTGGCTTAAATTATTTGCAGCAAAAAGTATGGATTATTTTCCGAATTACTCGGTTGCACGATGCTATTCGACTCAACGATCACAGGAGAAAGGATGTTTACTAAGCTTAATTAAATCTTTGAGCAAAATAAACGAATCGAGCCAATTCCACGATAAATCAACGTTCTATCGTAACTTGAATCTAATTCGACGAATCTTCAAAAATAAAATTAAACCGTAAAGAACGATGCTTTTCAGCAATCAACGACGTTCGTTTGTTTTAAAATTTTTTATCTTAATTAAACTACACCCTTAATTACTCGTTTTTATGTCAATTTTTGTTCACTGAATTTTCTCATCCGCGTTATCGTCTAATCTCTCTGCTGCATTTTCCGCTTAATAAGAGGAATCCTATATACCGAATCTCAGGCTCATAGACGAGTCACTGCATAACCGAAAACTGCATAAATCTGTCCGAAGTGTCAGAAAACGACCACGAAGATCCGCGAAACACTTCGCTATGATTCATGAGGATGATACTAATATATTTAGGATTATTAAACATCTCGAGTAGCAATCAAGTCGTATTCGCGACGAACAAGTTATAAGTAACCATCGGCTATTGTTATTTACGATAAACTATATTTCTTTCGCTCCAGGTGTTCTTTTAATAAGCTTCTAAATAGATTTGTACTACTAGCAATTATTCAAATAATATAACTTCTTTTAAAGTGCATTATAAGGTAATGGTACTGCCATTGTTACGCATTCAACATTTACACAAAACGAAGAAAAAATCGAAAACATTTTACAAAGTACCATTCAAGATGTGAGAAGCGTTTAATTTCCTGCGTACGTGTAAACAAATGTTTCAGGCATCAAATACTCTTTTGGATACACGATAACAAATGATTTGCAAATTTGTGCAAATAATCATATTTCACTTACGTAATAAAGATAGTTATTTTACATTTAATGATATGAAAACAATTTTTTGTTTTATTCATCTTTAAAACGAACACGAACAACTTGATGGAACAGTGGAGCTAGAATATCGCGATATATTTCGTTTCATTTAATTAATCCGTTTCAAAATACCGCATCGATTTAAGGAATATCGCCTCCCGGTCTCCTTTTTGGACATCATTAGCAAATTCGGCACGTGTTTTGCTATATTGTACCGTGCATGACTCAAATCGTCAATTCATTTTCGTGTATAGCCGCTTTCCTATTATTCTTGAAATAATTAATATTTTCAGGAATATTAACGTGAACTGCCCGGCCAATATAGACAATCTGAATGGGGAAGAGAGCTTAAATAATACACTTTGTAGTATGTAACATAAATAAAATTATAATCTGATGTATGTACGTCGCGATGCTTTGAATAATGCAAATTATTAGCACAAACCGGAGGTTCACAACTGAAATATTAACATCAGTAGAATTAACTATAATCGTACGTACAGGTCGATACGTACAAACGAAAATTTTATTGAGAAATGGTAACGTACATCTATAAAAAACTAAAACTTTTAAGGTAACAAATTTTCTAATCTTCTAATTTTCTAATTTTCTAATTCACGAAGTTCTTTAGAAATAATTATTTGGAAAATTATGCTAAGCTAAGAACTATGTACAATTTGCAACTGTAGCCTGAACTTTATTAATTTCTTCTTTTAATTATTTTAATTCTACACTAGATTATAAATACTGAATGTTAAGTTAAAGATTAATTAGTTATGTTACATTTCTAAAAGAAAGAAAAATGATAATAATACACCACGGCTCGCATTAAATAATTCGAGAGAACAAATGTTGGGCATGTCTAATGTAGACATCAATGTTTCTGCATACAGAAATTATTTAAGCTCTATCCAAGTGAGTTCATTAATCATAAAATTATTACTCAACGAAGGTAACGGTCTGTAAACGACAGCTATCGTAAATTTATTTTCCTTGCCCTTAATTTATTACAGAGGTACGAAACACTTGCTTCGATGAATCGCATTTATGCTACCAGCGCGTAACCGATTTGTCTGGCTTTATTAATTCCAACACTTGTTCCTCTCTTTCTCATTTTTCCGATACGTGTTAGACATGATCGAAAAGCGGGTAATTTATTACACCATCGTTCTCGAACCAAATTTCTAAGCTGCTAATATCGGAATTACATTGAAATTAAATTCCTGTCTGTGTTATCAATTTTTTTATTCGCTATCTAATTTATTCGCGTGTTAATTTCCATGAAAACCGACATGCAAGCATGGACTGCATAAAAATAAAAATAAAACATAACTAAGATGCTCGAATAACTTTACAAACACGATATCAAGTGTTCTGAAAGTTTCAAAAAATATGAGAATTTTATTATTTTTTAAAAGCAGCTTAAACAGAGTCGATATTAATTTACAGTGTCGATAAATTAGTCGTATCCATATCCATGTACTTTGATACTCTGGTCGATACATCAAACGCTTTGAAATCTAACACATCGTCAGACACACTTTTGTATCAACCATACAATTTATATTCCATGTACACCTTTGAACATTATACACTGAATCTTTCCGTAAAACGATACGGTATTGATGTAACTAAAAAGAAAAATAATAATAATAATGTCGTTACATTAAATCTAATATATCTCGTTTATTTCTCTTCGTCGAATCGTTCATATTACTTCAAACAACGGTGTACTTCGATGAAACGTAAAAAATTACTTTCCTTTGGGATTAAAACAGCTTTAGAAATCGCTGGTTCTATCGTCACTGATTCATAGGACCAGTTTAATTTGAATCGGCTCTCAGATTAAAAGCATCGGACGCAATATCGTGAGCCTCATTATTTAGAAGCTCGTGCACGAACGTCCGTGTAAACTTATTAAGGAAATCGTGTCGCGAAACTTCCGATCGGTTCTTGGATACGTGACCGATTTCTAGCTTTATTAATTCCCTTCTTTACCTACTTCGTTCGTCGACGAGACTCGGCCCGTTCGCGAGAGAAGTGAATCGTTTGTTACTATCATGTTTTCGTTTTTCCTGAAACGACCACCCAGATATCGTAGCTCTGTTTCACAGAAGTGTAACTCGCACGATTGAAATATGCACACGACGTGCCACGCATGCATCGTTCACGCTAGAAAAACAAAATCACCGCAACATACATAGCACGTTTCTCGTGCTAAAAATGTCCACTGTACTGATTTATGGTGTTTTTACTTGCCATGAAATCAGGACGATGCGGAACAAAGAAGATTCGTTTGAAAAAAAAAAATGTCAACAATATCGTGCACGCCAATGATTTTTAATCTTTTAATGTTACTTTTTTTCGGTTCTTTTAGTTCACGCAAGAGACTGGTTAAAGTTCCTGACATAGTTACTTGAATAGCAAACGTTTCTGTGTAATTCTATTAAAAAACTCTTTGTTACGTAGCAGGAAGTCTAAAATACCGTAAAAGTGTGTAATTTTTAGTCTTTTAATATTCTTTATTGGTTTTAGTTCTTTATATATACTTGGTTGAAGTTCTTGACGTTATTTCTTGAATTTCAAATATTTTCATGTAATTCTTTTGTAACATTTTTTTATGTTTAAAAGAAGGTCTCAAATATCGCGTACGTGAATAATTGTTAAACTTCTAACGTTCTTTCTGATTTTCTTTCTCTTTATGCAACAGACTGATCGAAGTTCTTGACGTTATTTCTTGGGCAGCAAACGTTTTTACGTAACACTTATACAAACTCCTTGTCGTTGTTCCGAGAAAATTGAATTAAACGGAGCACGAGAAAGAAGACGATACAACTGGAGTAAAATATTCAAGCAATTCGATTTCTGTTAACCTGACTTCAGTTTCATTTTTAATATGAACCGTTTTGCGCGAAAAGAGGCACGCTCGGATTGAGGAAACGACGGTTCCTACGTTGATTGCATTCTCAAGTATGATTTATAATTCCATTCGTTGGAGAATCGAGAAAATTTTACAATTCTCTTCCCTTAATCCCACAAAGGATTAAAGTCAGAGAAATTATGTGATTGTTTCATATAAACGTAGACAAATTGTATCTTGCATATTTTCTAAAGTCACTCTTAAAATGTCTTTTAAGACGCAACGTTCAGTTCACTTGAAATCATATAATTCGATAAAACAAATGTTTCTCTCTAACTTCGTTTAATTTACTATTTTATTAATATTCACGGATACACCGATCGGTCCTTAACCTTCTCGTTACTCTACCAAAATAGATTAACTCTACCGAGTATCGTTAAGAATAATTAATTACTATTCCGCGTATCATAAAATCATATCTTCGCGCAATAAAAAAAATCTTTCAACGATAAACTAAGAAAATAAATTGCAAACACAATTTACACATGAATAAAACATTGAAAATTCGTAACCGTCAAATAATGTAATTTTAATTCCAATCACCTGTTCATTACTCATTTGTTAGCCCCCATTCGATTAATTATTATCCTGATAAACGTCACGCAACGTGCGTTCCGATAAATCGTTATTCTAGGGATGCATGCGATCGATGAAACGATATGAAATGTATAATTGATCGCATATATATTGTCAAACACGCGGTAGTTAACTGAGAAAAACACTTTTTTTCGGTGGTAATGGGAATGATCAGCCGTTGCAACGCGCGCACGATAAACCGTATGCAAGCGGTCGCCGATCGTTACCACGTTATTGCGGGATTTAATGTGAGGCGTTAATGCAAACCCTCGGATTTTCGCGCGTAAAACAACGGATTTTATTTGGAGCCGTATACGAGGCTGGCTGTAACGAGCTTTAAACGATTAACGTTTTTGAGCGGTTTTGTAACGTGACCCTGTTTTTCGATCAGCCCTAGGGGATGTGCAACGCCAAGTACGAACGCTTCGAGCTAACGTTATGGATCGCGAAGTTCGCTGCATGAATATTGATGTACGAACTCCGATCGGCCCAATTTTCGGGCGTAAAGATCGAACAAACTTTGAAACACGAGTACATCGCGATGAGAGTTTTCAGCAGAAAACTATGTGAAATTTGAACTCAGCTGTATAAAGGTGGGAACAAGTACAGTGAACAAGTACAATTCCTTCTTGCTACAGGTGTACTATCATCTTCGACACTTCGGTTTAATATACATAGTTCACTCGTTAAATATTACAAATGCAAACAATCGAATATTTTAACGAGCCACTGTACATCGCATACGAAATGTGGTTCCGTCGGAAATACAGAGACTTTCCGATGAATTAACGAAGATGGATAATTATTAGAGAAAACTTGGAATTGTTTTCAGATAATATTTTACTTCGAATGAAAATGACGACAAAGAGAAACGTAACGCGACATTTTGTCACTTTCAGCGGAAATCACGTGAACTCGTGTAACAAAGACTGCCTCCGACTTTCCGTGCATTTTGGATTAGCTATGAAAGGCTCGAATTAAGCGGTCGCGTCTCTGATAAGAAGGATTTCATGGAAAATCTGTCTTTTTATGTGAAACACGTCCGACATAATTACGTATCCCGAATCTTTACGAGAATTTCTCATCAAAAGAATCCTGAGATTAAAGAGTGATTAAATATTTCTAAAAGAGTTAAAAATCTGCAAAAACTTTCTATATCGTTAATATGTAGTTTCAGAAGCAGTTGTTGTATATCAAATTGCGTCATTATTAAATCGTATTGTCTTATCGGGTTGTTATAAACGATAAACACTGATTATACTGATATTTGATATCATTCAAATTGTTCGAAAATTACCACGATACAGTACATTCCAAATTTCGTCCTTCGTGCATCAGCTTTTGTCGAATTTGCGGTTTCAATGCAAACAGAACACTGAAAATGATATAGAATCAAGCGAACTGCAAATTCAATCTGAGTTTGCACAAACTTCAATAGCAAGCTTTAGATAATATCTGTGAAAGGTAACATGCAACACGAACAATAGTATGTAATACACTAATACTTTTGATTAATATTATTGTTTGATGAAAATTATTTTTAAACGCATATCTATTAAACATATCTATTCATCCATCTCTATTATTCTATCTTTTTACGTTTATTCAAAACATGCGATAGTATCTCAAAACTATATTTAAAATAAAATATTGCAAGCTTTATAATTTTTCATAAATTAAGTCGCTAATTCTCTTATCTTAACCTTTGAATAAAAAGTATGATACTTTTTCCAGTATTTTTTCACCTCCTTTTTACTTTTTAATTAAACTTTCTCTTTGAACAATCTCCGAAAGAGATACCACAACGAAAGATACAAAAATAACGTAAGCGTATAAAAAAGAAGATATTACAAGATTTGTTTTTACGTGATCGAAATCAGTTCGAATTTGTTGCAAAAAAAGGGAGCTTTTGGCCAACGTCGAAAAGTGCTCGAAACCTCGAAGGACTTACCCGGAAAGTTTAAGCAGGATGAATTGACGTAAGAGGGGACAGAAAAGAGTACGAGAGAAGAAAAGTAGCTTTTTCGAGAAATGAAAAGATAAATTACATCGACTAATAAGTGGGACTGGGTCGTGTTTGAGACAGAGAACTTAGAAGACTGTAAAACTCTTTGAAATTACTTCCCCTTCTATTAAATTCGTTCGCCATATTAGACGAATGTCCAAAGTGTGAAAAAGGAACAGAAATTAAATTATTCTAGAAAAATGACTTTTTGAAAAAGAAACGAAGAAACCGTGTCTCCTTAGTATTAATTGTATAATAATTATATATTTAACGATTTATCTTATTTTAATTTGTTTTAGGAATTTTATATATTATCTTCTGTATTAATAATAATTATCACGATAAAAGAAAAAAGTATTGTTTACCGAAACAAATAGTTGCAAACAAATATTGTAAAAAATTCAGTTAAAGATTCCACGATATTAAATACAGATATAGATAAGCCCGTTTTCTGTCGCGTTCCGCCTGAATCGAAGAAGTTTAGGTTACTTTCGAAGAATAATAAGCAAGTCTGTAGGCAATATTGAAGTCCTCCAAGTCCTGAAGGACTGCACGAAAACTTTCCCCGATCCTGTCCATTTTCGAACTGCAGCGACAAGGGAGCACGGAGGATGAAGCTTTAAAAGAAAAAAGTACTCTAAAAGTGCAAAATGAAATAAAGGGAAACGACTCACAGAGGAAGGAAGAACTCAAAACGGATTAATTTTAGAACCCGAAAAACCATTATAACAACAAGAGTTACAATTCGCATCAACAAACCGTAGTTTTCTTTTATTAGTTATATCGGTAATAAATTATTTAATTTTAAAATGAACTCAAAAATTCAGAATCTCGAAGTGACAATTTCTATCGATTTTTACGAAAACAGAAGTTTTTTCTGAACGTCGTTACAAATTTAACGTTGATATTTTATTATTAGTCCATTAAACACAATATATCAAAAATTTACCCCAGCTTTTAGTTTTCATCGTTCCTCCACAAACATTTTAACGAAATGAAATATACAAGTCACGGTTTGAACTTCACGAGCATTTTCAATTAGTTGATGGAAGAAAATCCCGTCATGTGTATAGGAGGAACAGTGAGCAGAAGTAATATTAATAAATTCCTCAAAATGCACGATAACATAGTTTATATAGTTGTTGGAAACAGCTGTATGAAAGGTTCAAGATCGATCGAGTTGAAGTTTCTTCTCGTATACAAGGATCTTCGTTGCATCGACAGAGTTATAAGTAACTCTTCAACTACGAAGTGGCTTTGAAAAACAAACTAGGTCACTATCAAAACTTGAATTATTAAATTCGATGTGTGTCGACGTATCGTTTCATCGAAAAGCAAATTTCGCGAAATACCAAAGATTTGACGATAAAAATTTTTTATTTGTTTCATAATAATCAAACATTCGGGATAAAAATTAATCTCGTTCTACTCGATCTTTCCTTACACTTTACAAGATAATAGTTGGAACGTTAAGATCTACTTCGAAACACAAATTACATCTTTTACCAACATTATTGCAAGCAACTCTTGGCACATTATACGCGTAAAGATTTTTAAGTTTCAGAAAAAGGATTAACTTCTGATTAATCGAGCAGAGAATTCTCGCTCCACTTTCCGCAAAGAGCGCTTTAATCGTCAACAAAAAGGTTCAACTTGTTAAAATGTGAAACTGTTTTTCCCTTTGTTCGAGCCGAAGCGAAAAAACGAACTTCCGCCAGCAGTTTATATCGCGGTCACTCCATTGCTCACGTAATTGAAAACAACGAACCTCGATTCGATTCTAGCCGTTCGATGGCTCTCGACGAGCAACGCTCAGAAACCAACTGTTAATTTAAAACGGGAAAGGAAACCCGCAACGGTTTCATTTTCCGTGTCACGCGCAAGGAACTCAAAATGGACGTCCGTAAGAACGTCCAGAGGGATTTTTGCAAAAACGGAAGAAAAAAACACTGATCGGTAGATTGATCGATTCACCGTCGAATACCGTCCACATCGGGCGAAGGATTTTTCCGGGGAAAAGCCTGAGAATTGCTGATCCAGAGAGAATAGCTGAGGGCCCCAAGGACTGGGAAAGAGAATGAGTAAAAGAAGAATTCCACTCATAAAATACAGTAGGATAAGAAATAGGGGGACAAAAGAAATGATCACATATTATATGGAGGCATATATACATCTACTTCTATGTGCAGTGCGATTTGTTCGCTACTAGAGTTACATACTTATGTATGTATGTACATCCTGGTTCAAAAATCTTAGAACACCTGCTACATTCCATAAAGTGTTGAAATTTGTAGATTGAGAACTGTGAAGTAAATTTCAATGGTTACCTAATTTTATTCGAATTTGAAAATATGTAAAAACTGTCCTAAATTTTTTTTTTTTTTTGGCCAGAAGTTGTAAGTTCCCATTTTTCCTCTCATCTTTTATATAAATTCTTTCTTAGAACTTAGAGATGTAATACTTTATTCTGTGATCCAATTCATTTCACAAATTTTCTATCAAATTAAAATCTACAGATTATTCACGCAACGCTTGTAAATAGGTTGCTGGAAGCTTACATAAAAGATTTTTCTTTTTTATGGCAACCTCGATGTTTCGGTTTCTGACGTTATAACGTTATAGCGGTGCGCCAATACTAAACACGACTAATCAGTTCCCCTAATTAAACCAGAACACGAGTATTAAGAAGATCCGAATTACACCGAGGTGTATCGTTATGTAAATTTTCTAAGCCAGTCTATTCCGGAAAGGCGAATCTCGTATCCAGTACGGAGTTTGTCCATGCGTAGAAAGCTCGATTACATCTCTCGGATAATAAGCAAGTCTGTAACCGATGTAGGGACGGTGCTGGAAATCCCGATAGAGTTTGTTGGGAAGTTTCCTCGAGCCAGCTCGCTCTCTACAGGGAGAAACCGACGCTCGCGTTTCGGATGGAAGGCGAAAAGTAGATATACGCCTAAAGAGGAAACCGAATGCAAATTGGATTACGCGAGGCGAAATAAATGCAGCGACGTGCGAATACGTGTCGAACGGGTGAATTTAGTGCGCAGGAACATGTATTATGCGCCTCTGTCGAGCTCGATTTTTACTACAAGTTATTTGTGCCCCTGTGCAAAAGAATTTGCAATCAGCACTTCGTGTGAAACGAATAGAAATTAATGCCGCCTATATGCGAATAGAATATTGTGGCAAATATTCATTACGCGTCGTGTAAAAGTGTGAGCTAGTAGAGTTTTGTAATTACTCATTCCTAGAGAACTATGCGTATTTTTGTTTCGAACGAATACGGTCTGTTTGAAATATCTTTTCTGCACAGATATATGACTTAAATTTGTTCATCGATAAAAAGATAACGATAAAAAGATAACTTTCTCTTTTTTACTCTGTAGAAAAGAAAAGAAAAAGAAACAGAAACGGAGAATGACAGGAAGAAGAATAAAAACTACGTTATACAATCTCGTACAAACACTACGCTCAAAAAGTTTCAATTATGAATGTTTAATAAAAGTGAATCTAAAGAATATTTCGAATTAAACACGGCGTGTAATAACACATACATAACACTGAATTCATTACAATCTTCTGCAATATCGCATGACAATCCAAAAGGAAACTCTGAAAATAGAGATTTTATTACTCTCGACACGAACGTTGTATTTCAAGAGAGTACACGCGACGGTAGGTTCCACACAATTAACAAGAGCCTCCCGTGAAGGTTCAATGATTTCAGAAGGACACGCACAAAGGGGATTCGAATTGTCCTTCTTAATTATCATCCTGAATAGATTTATTCGCTGCCGCTCTCTTCAGACACAGTATCCTCGCGTTTCTCATTTCCGGGACGGTCGTTTGAAATTGCATTCGGGTAATTATGAAGTGAAACGTGCCGGGATTACCTGCAATTTGTTACTTGTCCATGTAATTCCAGAGAACAATTCGAAATTGACCAACTCTCGGCCGGTCTTGCTCACAAACGATCCCACCACCATCCTTCCGGTCAAATATCCAAATAGTTCCTCTCATCCGTATTACTTGTAATTAGTTCTGACCAAACTAGCCTTCGACAATGTTCAAATTCATAACAAATGGTCGCGACACGCGGTAAACTAACGTGACAGCGAACCGCAGAATTTCAAAATCTCAAAAGTTTCTGGTAACGAATCGATGGGCGAATTGGATTGCTTCCGCTGTTGGATGATCCAGCGATCGTATCATTATTACCAACCCATCATTCGAGAATTGTATACAATGATTCGACAAGAGATGAGGCAAAAAACTCGACGAGATGTAAATACAATCGAAAGAAAAGCGGAGCTACAGGAAATAAGGTTGATAAACTGGCAGCGTCAGCTAACCGGAATATCGGTTCTTCTCTCGACTCTCCTGCTCAAGTACGGAATGCTCGTTTTCATCGACGCGGTAATAAGTTACGCTTGAAAGTACCGTCGAAACCTCTCGACGTTCTGAAAGGAACATTGTAACAGAATTTACAGCGGAAATCTGTGTCCTCGTCGGGTATGTCGAATAACAGGTTGAGCATTGAGAGCAAGAAAAAAAATACGTAAAATAAACAAACAAAAGGGACAAAGTGATCTCGCGAAGAGGAAAAAGGATTAAGACGATTAAGTATTTAGTACATCGTTACGTGTAACGCGATGGAGCGAGAGAATTAAATGAAACCGCTTCACGGATCGTTTTTCTTCAAATTTCACGGAACTGCTTGCGGTTTAATTAATACTTGATGCCACGCACCGAACGGAATGTACTTACGATTCGCGTTCGTTGAAAAGAAGAACACCGTTTGGCAAAGGGCGAAAAAAAAAAAAAACAAAGTGTCGTAATTAACGGAGATAACGAGGAAGCCGCGAATCTTTTCGAAACACGGCTGTGAAAAATTACACTTCCAATGCAACGTTTTTTAAGATTTCTCTGTGCAAGGAAAGATAGTAAAAGTGGATGAGTAACGGAGATGGTGAAACGGGTCTGAAAGATGAAAGAAGCTGTTTACTCGCGCCTTTGATCAATTTTATGCTACCTTGTTTATTGCTAAAAGGAAGTTGCCTTCGTGTTTTAACACAACTCAATATAAATCAAATCAATTTCAAAGGAAATTAATTTATAAATGAAAAAAAATTTGTGAAATATATAAAGAGCGTAAATATTCTGGTTATTTTGGGATCTGAAGAAAAAGTTGATATTTCAATTAAATTTCGCGTCAAGTACGTATACAATCAAGAATTTAACAGGTTTCGAATCGAAGATTGGATGCACCAGATTTCAAGACCAGAACTTTTTATAGAAAAACTTTCTTCTTGTATCAGATGCAGTTATAGTAGGAAAACCTGGCGCGATGATAAGGAAAAATATTCGACGATACGCGTACTTACGATTAATAGCCTCTGAACATGTTACTGTGACATATAAATTCTCCACTGAGAACAAAGGGCGGTAATGTATCATAGAATAATACACGCCGTTAATAATACGATGATGGGAATGCTGCAATGCGTATTATAGATGCATTTCCAGCTTGAAAAAGCTAACCCGCCGTAAACAGTACGTTATACTGTAAAAATATGCTCGCATAAAGATAATTGGTTCCATTAACAATTTTTTTTTAACGAGTACTGAATATAAATAAGAAAAATTTGGAGAGCTCGTATCAAATGGAATATTACATTTTTCACGTTATATCGCAATTATTATCATACTAAATATTGCATACAACGTATTGCAATTATTCTTCTTTAATTTTAAAAAGTTTGTTCGTGAAATGCGTGTGGTACTCACACATTGCCAACGATATAGCTTGCATTTGTTTTAAATATTCATAAAATAAATTCTAAAAAACTTTGTAAAAAAAATTTTGAACCACCAGGATTGATAAAACTTGAAAAAAAAGTGAATACCTAATAAAAATAATATCTTGCGGTGAAAAATGTGTGAATATACACCAGGACGATTGGCAATTAATCGTATATTCTATCTAAAGTCGATCGTATTGCAAATTTTCATCGTAATTACAAAATTGAAGATTCAAAGAACAGAGCGACGACCCGACAAAATAAAGCATCTAAGATACCAAGTAGCACTCGCTTCACGAGTTAACTTTTTTCTCCAATAACACACCGCAAAACGGGCAGGATCGTGATTCATTCCCCTCGGATCAGAAGGAGCTGAAGGAATCATGAAACGATACGAAATTCCAGGAAATCAAGTCAGTCGGTTACATAATAAGCAAATCTCGAATCAAGAACCTGGATATTCTCTAGAACTCTTGCCTCGGTGATAGAGCTAGAACCTCTCTAGAGGAAAACTTTTCCTCAACGTTCTGCATTCTTCGTGCATGAGCAAGAGAGGTACACAGACACGGGGAAAAGACGAGCAAAAGTGCTTGAACTGTGAAAGGAGAAGCGAAACGCGAAGGAAAAAAAAGCGACTGCGACGAAGAGCAGAAGTAAGAATAGAAGGAAGAACGTGGAAAGAAGGAAGAAGGATAGAAAAAGAGAAGATAGAAGGAGAGAGAGAAAACTCACCCTTGCAAGAGCCACGGCTGGAAAGCTGTCCCAAGCGAGTTGCGCTTCCTCGCCCGTGTTTCCATGACGTTGACCTGAGAGGATCCTTGCAGCCGTGAGAGTGCTCATCCCCATCCCGTCGCCGACGAAGAGAACGACGCCCCGCGCCACGCCACCCGGTGGCGTCGTCCCGCTGACGCTCGAACTTGCCGCCGACACGCGAATACGGGCTTCGATCGCGCGTGTCGCTGCCTCATACCAGACCTCCCTCTCTGCGAACAGAAATTTTTCTCGGCTGAGTAGCCGCTACCGGGGACAGCCTGACACCTATCTTAATTGAATCTATAGTCTTGAAGCGTTGCCGGGAAAATCGACCATTATTGTCGGCATTTGCCGTAAGTATTGTTCGGTTATCGTTCTTTGTTGTCGCGTGTACAGAGAGATGTTTGAGCAACCGGAAGGGTAGGAGGGTTCTTTTGTGATGGGATATAACGTTACGTGAAAGGCTTCGGCTGAATTGTTACGCTCAGCCGTGCACTGTTTCCTTTTTCTTTTCTCCTTTCTCTTTTCTCTTTTCTTTTCTCCCTTTTCTCTTCTCTTTTCTTTTTTTTCTCTTTTCGTTTTTCTCTTTTCTGGCCTCATCAACCAATGAACGCGTGTCAATTTTTTGGTGACAATCTTTCGGTAATCGTAACGCGATTTAAAATCAATACGTTTTGTAATATTAGGTTTTAATTTTTATTCCAATACCTTATTGAGAATTATTTCAAAAATGGTTAAACTACACGAATCTTGGGAAAAAATATGCCCGCCCAATGTTTTGTGATTTGTTAAAAAATATAGTAGCAATAGTAATGTATTTAACAAAGTCGTTAACTGTTAAACTGCCGATGAATAATTCAACTTCGCGAAACGTGAAAGCGTATTGTTCATTTGATTTTCAATATATTTAATAAAGCTATTCGATAATACCAACCGAGATGTGGCTCGACAGTTATTAGGATCCAAGGGGAATTCGCAAGCACTCGAGTGTCGCACCGGTGATGATGCTAATCTCTAAGCACCGTGCTTCTTCTCTGAGGATGCTCGGTTTCGTTGAAATTGTCATGTTGTAGCTTCAGACCGCGTTTGCCTGTCTACGACAGTCGCGTTCTCCGTTTGAATGCTGCCGAAGGGACCGGATATCTTAATTGAATCTGTTAGTAAAACGGGCCAAGTCCAACTGTTTCCGGAGAAGTCGTTTGCTCGAGTTACTCTTGAAAAAAAAAGAGGATCGCCGCACCGTACCGTGCGGCGAAACGAAAGGCGTCCTGCGACCCACATAATGGTCATACGAGTACCAGATTTTAATACAAAGAAATTACATTAACCAAGTTGAAAGAATAAAAAGTAAAACCCTTATTATCGTTTAAAAGTAAGTGGGAAAACTCGTTGGACTTTTAAAACCGTCACTCCGGTATTTTCTGCCCCCTTTTTGCGAGGAAACAAATTTCTCTCATTTGTTACTGAACCGCATAAATATTTACGAGAAGGATTATAATAAGGATACTTTGCATTTCCAACTAATCTGGTGAATCTAAACGATTCGCAAAAAATTCTGCTCATTTCAGATTTCATCATTAGAATCACAAAAACTTTCGTTCATTTCAGAACATTTATTCAAATAATATCGTTCTTTTATTCGAAAATATATTTGAATCGCGATTAAACATTTTAAAGTGCTAAGTGCTAGCAGAAGAGTAATTTCTTACCAGGTAATCGGCAAAGTGGCATGTTTAGGGAAGTTTCAACTACAAATACGAAGTTCGATTGACCGAGCAAGTTCAGGGGACTTGTATCCATGGCGATTTCGTTCGATGCCTGGCGGCAGTGTCACCGGAAACGCGTTAGGGTGAACGACTGTTTCCTACAAACTGTAGTAGTCGAAGATACCGTCGTTACGGTTTGCCTAGGAACACATTGCCAACTAGTAGCCGCTAATGGGTAAGTTTAAGCTGCACCGTAGCTACCAAACTACCATATCGTGTTGCGATATTGGCCGAACCCGCATTTCCATGAAAGCAAGATCCAATACGCGTCGCTACTGATGAAGTTAAATCCGTATCTCCCCTTGGAGACACGTATCTGTTGCAGAACTATGACGATGAAAGAAGCAATTCCATGGAAACGCGTTTCAATGGTGCCCATATTGATGATGCTTGAATGATTATTCCAAACGTTTTGTCTTAGAAAGTCTGTATTAGGTTTAAAGTTTTCACTTTTGAATAAATTATAGTACAGTCGTACAGTTAAGTTGATACATCAATTTACAAGTATTCGGTATTTTATTCCGTTTGGTACTCTGATTAGTTTTCAATCATTCGTGCTTTGTGAAACTTCTTAAAGTACATAGACTTTAGATAAAAAATAAAAAGGAACAAACGAATACTATGCACTTTACTCGAACCAAGTGATCACATACCCCGAATACATTTGAAATGAAAAAGGATTATATGCTACATCTCTTGATATAATTCTGTCCAGTGTCAGTCGTATCTGCAGAAACACAAATTTTTGATTGACACGTTCGAGCGCGGATGGTTAATTTCAATTTAATATAACATCGGATTAAAATGGATGAAATTTCATGTAACGAAGTTTAAGTTGTATTTCGGAACGCGAGGTGCAAATAGAATCTCGAGCATCGCTGGAGATATGAATTTTGTAAATCTGCGGATCTGCGTGCAATTGAAACGGCAGAAGCGGGTTTGCCGGTGTACTATGTCACCTCGCTGTGATTAATCCACTGAAAAACAAGATCACAGAATTTATGTTTCGTAAATTCTGCGGGAATTTTGCATTAACACGTAACCAGTGTATCGTTTCGTCGGATCACCGGTTTTCGTTACCACTTTCACACGTTTTATGTTACACGTGTCCGTTTTTTTTCGTTTTTCTTTTTTTTTTTTTTTTATTCGATATAATTTGCTCGAAAACGCATCCAATCATTACCGTTTTTTAACGTTTCGTCGACGATAGAATCCGATACCTCGTTCAATTTTGAATCCAACAAAAACGCAGTACCCATGCAATTATTCAACTTGATTGAGCGTTCGTGAATTACTTTAATACAAATCCGTGTGTTCGCAGCAAAAAAAAAAAAATTGCAAAATCTGGCGGTGAAATATCAAACGTTCGTAAGAGATCAATTCGATGAAAACGGAGACCTGAACGCATTTCACAACGAATATTTTAGCCGTCGATTCGCATTTCCAGTGATTCTTCTCGTGTGTCGTTAAATCCGAACATCGTGGAAGTTTGACGCTTTCAGGGAAGAGGCAGAGATTTATGATGGCCAGGACTCGGTGAAATGAACGAGCAGAGGCAAAATTTATTTTACTACGAGATCCTGATAAATATTTGCCAACACGTAGATTGAAACCCGCACGGTTTGTTTGAGTCCGTTTACGATGCACAACTGGTCCCGCGCATCGACTGAATATTCATAAATAAATGCACCCGTCAATGATTCTCGAAAGCGGTGCTGACACATGGATATAAACGCACGTGCACTCAACCGTGTGTAGTTACATCGGTATAATCGAAATTTAATTACCAGCGGCTCGCGTACGTGTCTAGATTAGTGATCTGCAGCTGTAATATGCTGGATGATATGGAACATGCGGGCGTTATGATGCAGACAATACGTACTTTTATATTTATAATTGTAACAGAGCGAAGGTCTAATATGTGGGATTTATCAAATCAGGAAAAAAAAAAAAAAAAAAAAAAAAAAAAATGAATTTCTGTAAAAAGATAATAAAATATGAGAAAAAATTTGCAAATTTGTTTTAATTTGGGAAGCTTTTATTGACAAAAGTTTCAAAGTAACGTGTAGAGAAGAAACATCGTATAGAAAGATCTAGAAAGACTTGATTTATGGTCGAAAGAAAAATCGAAGACGAGTGAAACGGGAGAACAGATGGTTTAAGTGATATTGGTCCGTCTGTGGTCAGACAGGCGCTGCGTTCGATGCAGTAGACAGTACATCATTTTGTATCTTTCGATACTTCTGCTATTCAAAAAGCCCTTTTAAATAAAATTTATATAGTACAATGAAATATTGGCGAGTATATCATTTTACAACTATTGCACGCCAAAATAAAAATACGTTAAAACTTAAATTAGGAAGTATTGGAAACTTGAAAAGCCGTTAACAAAAATTGAATACCGATCATGGTAATGTTTTTATTGATAACGAATGTACCCCCATAAAAATCATTAGAGTCAAGTTAATGGAGCAAACTGTACGCGCACCGAGTCTTGTTAAAGTTTCTTGGCAAAAGACAACGCAATAAAATGCGAAAGACGTAGGTACTCGCGTAAAGAAACTATTTCACTCGTGAAGAAGATACGAACGGTAACTGCGTAAGTATAATAGCGGAAACCTTAGGATATTAGTAACGTGACTTCATACTGATAAGACCCGTTGAAAAATAAGAAAAAAAGATGAAAGAAAGAAAGTCGTCGAAAGACTCCAGTGAGAACTTCAGATAACTTTAGGAAAGTACAATTCTTGTCCCATGAGAACTTCTAAGAGAGCAGATAAATGGTTTTAATAGAATGATCCCCAGGGTTAACGCGCTCCTTTGAAATAAAGGCCTAATATAAAGATAAAGCAGAGGATAACAGTGGACGAGAAAGGAAAAATGAATTTTTGAAACGATCGCCCACTAGGAGCGTTTATCAAAGGTTAATTCTATTCCCTTTTCGCTTCAATATCTTATTTTAGGATATATCGGGTGTATCTTGTAAAAGAATTCAAAATTATACCTCCTAAAAGTTCGTTCATAATTCGATTCGTAATACTAAATTACGAAGATCGGAAGACATACGTTCGACGTTTCGTTTAAACTTGAAATTACATCGAAAAAGTTCTTTCCACTATAAAAATTTCTTAATCGCGTGACCTAACAACTTCAAACTTTTCCACGTTCCTCTCAAGCTTGAAAGCTACAAATTCGCAGTATTTTAAGTTTGAGACTTTCCACGATTGCGTCTCGCACGTTTCTGGCTATCATTTTTGACGATTCAAGTTTCGTACAATTTTTATTCTCTCTAACACCGTGCCTGATCATACACCTACATATGACTCTTCTTTTTAAGATAATATAAGTCCGTTTTTATTTATTCTCAGTCGTTTAATATTTTCTATTTTACTCTGTGAACTTGTACCAGTTTCACACAAAATTGATTAGTTCATCAAGGTATTGTATTATTATAAGTATAAAAAGGAAACTTCCATCTCCAGCTTTAAAAAAAAAAAAGAAAGAAAGAAAGCGGCTCATATATTTCTCAAACGGTCACATAGAAAGTTCGCCATAAAAGAAACAATAAACGATGCTTAATCTCATACCCGTCTAAGATATATTGTTTTTTGTCCCGTTAAAATTAAACGTACCAGCTTTAACCATAAATCTCCTTGTCGGGGCGCATCGACGCGGCCGAAAGAGGAAAGCTCGAGCGATAACGCGTTCAAAGAACAAAAAATGTTCGTACAACGACGTTATCCTTGTTCTCTGAAAGGCTTCGAGCGAAAACGCGCGATCAAACAACATTTTCCGGCTTCGTGGTCGCATATCCCGACACGCTAGTCGCTGTGGGAAGTTTGCCTCGAAGATTAACGCCGATGAAATCCGCTTTGTGGTTGATTGCCGAGATCCCCGACTCCTTGGCATAATTTACGTCCTAACTTATTATGGCCACGCGTTGTCGCAACGCAAGCAGCTTGCGACAAGGCAGACATAGTTTATGATCGCGATAGGTTGCTGCGAGCTGCACGACCGAGGCACCACACTCTTGTCGATGCTCGCCCGCAGGTGCAACCTACTTCCTTTGACAGGAACGAAACCGGATGCGAATATCGTTATCGACGCGCAGCGACCGACCTTCTTTCGCCAGCTTTTCTGGCTCGGCACCGAGCTACCTGCCATTTTAATTACGTGACCAATCCGAGCTTGCTGTCTCTCGCTGCTGGACCTTTGAACGGAATTGGTTTAGGAAGATAGGCCAGCGAATAGTTTTATCCGGAAGTTAATGAAAAAAAGCGATCTATTGGTATTGATTTGTATTTCGTGCATCTTTCGTTATCGATCGCTGTAATTTTCAGTAATTTTTTTAAACGAGATTAGTGATATTATTAAAAGCTGACGGTTCCACTGGTGAGGATGATAAGAGAATTAATTTACTAGGAAGGATAGGAACGGTACGATTATAGATGAAATATCATATGAAAGTAGGTGAAACTTTTGAAATAGAAATCAGAAATAGGAATAGACGTCACGAGGAAAGTTTGAGCTCCTCCATGCTTTTATGAATTTCAATTCACGTATCCTCGCGCCGATGTGCATTCATGGATTCCTTTTTCAATCTTTCGTGTAACAGTTAATTTTAAATTTCGTAGAAATTAGAATCCTACGGCACGAAATTAAGACTTCAAATTGGAACGTCGTATTTCTACATTGACATTACACTGTTCTAAATGCTCCAATTTCAACCGAGCCTCCGTGCCTCGGGTAACAAGAAACCTCTTGCACGCCAATGATCTTATCAAGAATTCTGTCTCCCAGTTAAGTAATTGGTATCAGCAAAGGCCTTGAACAATTCCCTCTTTTGAGCTTCTCCATCATGAACACACGTTAATTAGTTAAACACTTTGCCGGCCATAATTAATACGGTCCTAATGAATATTCGCTAACGGGATCGAGTTGCGCCAACTTGCCTCCAAGTTTCCTCTGACACGAACCTGTTTCATTCCTAAGGGATTCCTATAAAACTTTTGAGCAGCTATATAGAGCAAGTGTATAAAGCATGCCGTACAAAATGTGAATAGTTGATCCTTTCTAATAGTTTATCTAAAATCAATAGAAAACAATTCCAGTGAATGGTTCATAAATCTGAACACAAATTTAATTTTTCTTCCGCGTGCACGTCGAACGCTGATGGGTTCGAAAAAGTTGCGTGCAACGATATTTTCTGTCTGGCACGTAAAATATCTACGGCCAACAATAGTAAAGATCGACGAAACCGATACCATGGCGCGTTTCTATTTTCTGTCGTGCACGTTTTGTCTGGCATAGGTCCTATTGGACGAGGCGGCGGGAAAAAAAGAATTTATAGGCCATGATAGTATCTGTATTCGACAGCTCCAAAACGATCATGGTTTCTGCCGTTTATTTATCGACGTCGTGTTATCGTCGGGAACTGCATAAAACAAAACTGAGGTTGGTTGCACGCAACATTTTTATTGCGCTGTCAACTTTATTAGGTATATCACGTAGCTACTTTTCGAAATTAGCTCTTCACCGATCTATATTCGATCACGAACCGTCCGTCCTTCCTGTTCCAGCTCCCCGTCTAGTTCATATATTACACCAACTTGAAATCTATTACTTCCGTTCGCCATTCTAAGTGTCGAATTTAAACTGTAGAGATAACACAATTGGCGAGCTCGATATTCAATCCTCGAGGAAAGCTGCGTCTTAGTTTTGCTCGTTCTATATCTACTCCGATGTTATCTCTTATTCGCATTGAAAACAAGATTCTCCCGGACTGCAATATGCCATAAAAATAGTCTATTGGAGCGAAAAACGTGACGATCGAAAACAGCTTGATCTCGAAATTCGAAATTCAAACTACTGTTTAACAATGACGCGATACAGACTGGCAACGATTTCAACAAAATCCGCTGTCTTCATTTTTCCATTGAAAAAAGCTAAATATGCACCATTGAGTCGACGCGATACCAATACAAGGATTGGAAAATCGTAAAATTTGAAATTCGAATTCCAAGGTGGCAAAGATTCCTAGATACTCAGATTGGAATTTCCTCGTGCCGTAACAACGTGCCATAATTCTTAGCCGCGCCTACTTTCGACTGCTACGAAATATATTCTCCCGAGATATTTAGGGAATCGGTAAAATATCACGAAAGCATCCCACCGGGAATTCCGCTCGTGAGACTTATGCGCTATTCGGCATACGAATGTAGGAATACATCTGCGAATAAACCTTGCACGAGTATCGCTAGCCCGGATCTCACGTTCTGACTTCCAATATTTCGGTAAAGATACGTAGCGGGGCAGTAAAAGGGAGCAAATATTGGTCGGGGCTCTTGCACGGAATCATCGAATTACCTCTTCTCGAAGAAGCGTAAAAGAATACGCGCTCCGAAATATGTAACAGTATACCTTTCAATGTTTCACGGAGAAAATGAAAAACGTCAATCTTCCGCGCGCCGTTCTCGAAATTACCTGGCGAAATAAATAATCTGGAGAACGTCGACAGTTCGCCCATTTTACGATTAACTTTCCACGATCTACCGGAATTTTCGTCTCTCATTTTCTTCATCTTTTTTTCTTTATTCTTTTTTGTTCTTTTTTTTTCTTTTCTATTTTAATAGAAATCGAGCTTTCGGTACATCGAGCTTAAAACAATTTTACGAACCGTAGTTTTGTACTTCGGACGCAACAAATCAATTATATCAATTAATTTCAACGTGTATTCCTGTGGTCGATAAAAACTAACGAAATTCCGAAATCATTGACATCGAATAGATTGTTGTCAATTATACATATCAATGATACATCATCGATTACCATAATTGAATTTAACAAACGAATATAAATGTTGATAGATTTTTGTGATAAAATAAACGTTCGATTGCCACTTATCCTCCACTCACGCTCCCTCATTTTTTTCTCAGTAGCACCGCTTTAAAACCACATCCTTCTATCCTATCGAAGTCGAACAGAATAAAATAATTTCCTACTCATGCACGTTTACGAAGAGATCTCCAGGCGTAAATATCGATGTGAAAACGTGTGGATTTTCTTGCAAAGAACCCGTCGTTTCCAGTCGACGAATCGAGGTCTGGATTTACAATGCAGAGTAGCTTGCAGTTCGCGAGCTTGCGCCAAAACTGCGCGTCTAGTTGCTTCGGCATTACCATTTTCCACTTAAACGGTGCGCGAGTTTTCCCGTTGCTGTCGATACAGGCCGTCGTGATACGGCTGTTGCAACACAGATTGTCGGAATTCGGTGTATCTCAGCCGGCGTACGCTCAATTTAACAAAGTGTCACGCGTCAATTTATCGACGATAAAATATCGCGCAACCCCCATCGTGCTCCCGTCACCTCCACGGAGTCGATTTGAGGTATTAATATGGATGCTCTAAAAATCGTAGGCAGGATGATTTGATTAAACTGCCTCGCCGAAGATCGCGGTCCCTCCCCTAGGCGTTTTCAATGTGGTTGCATCGACGTCGATGTTTTGCAGCTGTTATCAGTTGACAATAATTCGCTGCTTCCACGTTTCTGAGAACTATCATTTCCATGTATTCTAATTGCTCCGGTTTTTTATCATTTTCTCTACAGCGCATAATTTAAAATTGATTGAAAATGTGTAAGTAAATGAACCATCCTGTATGAAACGAAATCAAATCGCTCGAGACTCTAATACCTGATGAAGAATTTCAACAGTACTAAGGTATAATTGCAGAATATCGATTTCAAGAAACCTTAACTAAACGCGCTTTCATGATGTATCGTAACACATCCTGTCTACCCTCGAAAGTTAGACGTACGTATCCAACCTCTCGGAGTGCCGTAATATTCGCGGCAGATACGTTATACAGCAGTGTTCGGTAGGTATATCGGAGACGCGGGTCCGTGCACGAAGGTCCCGTTGAGATATTAATTTACAAGGCCGAATTACAACCAACATATGTTCCTATTTCAGTATTTCTGTCAGCCAGGAGAATTCCAGGATGCCTGTCCGCAAAATCTCTTTGCGAGAATAATGTTATTATCGCGTTACTTCAGACGTGAGAATCGTTTATATGCAAATCGATGCGCGGGAAAATCCTCGGTCCGTTTAACGCGATAATTTTCTCCGGGTAGAGTTTCGAATCTCCCTCGTTTTAATCTGTCGCCCATACCAGGAAGAGAAAAAGAGAACGAGAAGGGAAATTTGGGCCATGGTACGTGCGGTATATTCCACGGAAAAGGGAGAAATGAATGGGACGAGAAAAAGAGTGGAAAATCGTTTCTCGCGTTCGTACGCCCGGTTCAGATAATTATCTCTTATTATTTTTCACCCCACTGTTACGAGGTCTCTTTTTTTCTCAAGACCGTTGATAAATTGTTACAGAAAACGTGGCATGCGGTCGGTCCATAAACCAAGAACGTGACCTAGACCCGTGTTGCGGGAATAATCTCACGGACATAGCTCGCTCGAGTGAAATAAAAGGGAAACAGAGGCGGAAAAAGACGTCGGCTTCTGTATCGAATCCTATTCGCCGACATCGAATTTCAATGGTCGGCGTCGATGGTGAAAAACCTCTCTCTATCCCTGTTTTTTTCTCTTTCTCCTTTTCTCTCTCTTTTTCCATAAAGAAAGCTTCAACACCAACGAAAGATAAGTGGAACTTAACTTCCTCTCGATCGAGCGATTTACGCAGCTGCACTTCCTTTTTGTAGTGGCCACCAATAAAAGCACATAAACTAGACGGCCTGATAAGCCACGGAATGCTGAGAACACAGGCGAAAAAGTCGGGAACGTGACCGGCTGCATCATCGAGGCTAACAAAGTTACGACGGGTTTACACAACTTTCTTCATTTAACTTAACTTCAATCTTTGAACCATTTCCGAGTTAAGAAAAAAAAAAACAATTCATATTGTTGTTCGTCTGTTTCGAGTGACACTGTCGCAGGATTATTCGCCACGATTTAACGATTTCTCTGTGCTCTGTCATCTCGCGCTTGAAAAATACGATCAACGGAAACCACGACCAATGTATCGTATATTCGAATCAATCGAACCGCAGGAATGATTTTATTTGTTGCAACAATATTCATTGTTAGCGCAATGGGTAACTGTTTCGGTATGTAAGTATAATAATTTCAATAACGATGCTGTGTTTAACGTTTCATAAATTACAGAACATTTTTTATTTATCTTCAATGTTTCAATATTTGCGCTTACAGGTTTGCTAAATTGAATGCACCACGCATGTATCTTACGGTTAGTTCTATTTGTGATGTACTATACATATTTATACACGTTATTTTTCCTTATTTCCTTTGTTATTTTCACATAATTTCTAAATATATATACTTACCGTATTTTAACATGAATGTGATTAAATAAAAATTTATTATTCTAAATTTCTATAATTTAAAAAGCAACATTTCCTTTCGAAAGTACACAATCGCACGCACAGCGCTTAAGCTTCACTACTTCTTTTCACTAAAACGTTCTTTCTTATGACCACCACCAGACGATTCTTTGTCTAGATTGTGATAACGAAGTAATTGTACGTTTTTATTGATTCTTTTTTAAGCGTTTGCGACCGTATATCTCGCCACAATTTGCTACGCCACGAATGTGTGGATGGTCCACTGGCTAAGTCTGACAGCAATGGAAAATCTACTGGAGTAGAATGTCCAGTCGTAAATTGAGTACGTGACTGTGTCTGTTACTGTGGAAACACCACTTCCAGGATATTTACGAGTTGCAGCTATTAAGTGTCACGGAGCTGGCATAAGGAACAAATATTTTGTTTCTGAGAATATCATGTTTATTTTTTCATCGCGCGTTCACCATTCTTCGCGCGAGGGCTCTCGAGAGAAACGTACCAAAAATTTACACGCGAGAAACAAAAATCATAAATCCAAACGTTAGCTCTCTTTGATTAATTTTAAAATATTATATTTCTATCAAAAAGTTATCCTATTCTAATAAAAAAAAAAAAAAATACCAGTAAAATTGCAATATCATAGTCTACCGAGCTGGTGTGAAATTTCCATTTCAAATTATTCCATTTCACTCGAAATCCGTGTTGGAATGCAATAACTCGACAAAAAATACGTTCTCGCTTGCGCAAAGAAAATGACGCTTTTAATAACCATTTCCTGCCTCAAATTACAATTTCATAACCCTAGTGAGAAAAAAAGTAAAAGAAAAAAAAAATGTATAACTCGCGGATAGAGGGTAATAATAATGATGCTCGTTATTGCAACAGGTAAAGCGTAATTTGCGTAACTATACTAAATAAATCCTCACTTTAATCCGGGTCTAGAAATTGTCGCAGCATTACGACACGCGCGATATCAACGTGAAAACGGCGGATTGTGTCGAGCCGGGGTTAGTGTGAATAGCGCTTCCCGCTTACATCGTATATCACTGACATAAGCGTCGAGTAGAGAGAACCAAACTAATATAATCTGGAACGGGGGAAACTCTTCGGGATAGGCATGCATTTACACGTCTCGGACCCAGTTTGTATCGAACTGGCAGGCGGCTTGTGTCCCGCAAGCCCTGATGCGGGCTAATTAAGCTTCATGAATTAAAAATCTCGCTCGTTAACCGAGCCGCGTGTCAGATAATTTCGCGGCGTGATAATGATTATCTGTGGCGTGCGCCAAAGTTGAAATCGCTTTTCGCGTGACACGATCAATTAAAAAGCGCCCTGGCCATGCCGTGCTGAAAATATTCGAGAAGAAAGTTTCCGCTCAAACGAGAGCAAAAGTTGCATCGAATATATTTTCGCTCGATACTTCAGCTGCTTCTCTATCGTTGTGCAACGCGTCCTTTTCGGTAGAAAATTTAACCCTGCCATAGTCTTCAAGGTTTATTCGCTCCAATTATTCTCTAGTTTCTTTAAAAATCTTTTCTAATTTTAAGGAAAGCAAATGTTTCGCGTAAAATGAGAAGAGTAGACAGAAGCACTGTGTTTTAAATAATTTTTCTCGTTGCTGAAGGTATTACAGATACAAAGTTATTTTACGTTACTTAAAACATAAAGTAACAAGAAGTTTTGCCAGAATTTTTTTCATCTCGTATCTATCACGTTTTAAGATCGCAACTTTATTTAAATATGCTCCCCATATTTCTTAAGTAGTTTTAAAAATAGTTTTAGACGTTTTAAACGTTTTTATCTTTAATGTTGCTTCTTCCCTTCTTATTTCTCCCTACGTGTTTCCAAGCGGTCACGTACACTCAGCTACGTGCTACTTTCAACCCAACTGTCTACCACACTCCCCTTCACTTACACCTTATGATACTTTTTTTTATTATAGAAATTAAGTGCCAAGAAAATCACTGCCTGTTACAAATTAAAATGTTCTTCCAATAGTAACGTAATCTTTTTTGATAACACCAAAAGAAACCATTAAATAATTTTATCCAATTGGATTTACTAAAATAGGAAGAATTATCAGGAAGAATTTAATTACGATTTTATATCGAGCTTCTTTCAACATTCTGACTAAAACTGACTCGAATAGTTTTTTCGATTAAGAAGCGTTTTAAAAAAAGAAGAAGAATAGTGTACTCCTAGGTGGGTATGCTTAGTCGATATTCTACACATAGGTCCTCGCTAGAATATACAAACAGTCGATCTCTCTAAATATTTCGACAAATGGCTGTGCATAGAAACAAAGGTGTAAAAATTTGATCCCTTACTAAAGTCACAAATTTTTTAAGAAAGAAACAGACATAGAAAACAGTTCATCCTCGTATCAATTCTAAGCTTCGACTGTATAGATAAAACAAATACAGCGGGAAAAAAAATACGATATAGCTCCATGGCGTTGTACAGAGTCGTAACCAATAAATTGACGCGAATCTTAAAACAACGGACATGCAATATCGCGAAATAATAAATTAGACTTTGTCACCGTTGGCTACAAAACTTCGTGCACGATTGTGTGATATACTGCGCACGCCAATAACGCGAGAAAAAAGGAATACACGAAACTACGCTACTCTTTGATCTATCGGACATCTATATTTGTTCCCGTTTGAGGTGCAGATAAAAATTCAGACACCAAAACGGCAGATAAATGCTAACCAAGATGATAAATTGCATGCGCAAATGGACCATAAATCTTGAGGACGATTCTACATCGTCTCCGCGGATGACCCGTACGACCCGGCAGTTAAGGCATCTTGACAGAACTAACTTCGAATACACCTTATGGTCTTAAGCTCCGTTTACGCTGCGTTCACTGCAATAACCACTGCACCAAAATTTTCCATTTACTATAGGTGTACCGAACGTTTTTCATTTTTCTACAGCAAGCTCGGTAGAGGACACTTCGAACATTTAAATCTTTCGAGACTGCAGATGGTACCACACCGTGTACCACAAAGTTTTAATTTAGCACTGAATAGGTTTATTGCTTCATAAAAGTAGCACGAAAAATATTACCATCAACTGATTTTATTTGTTTTTCAATATTATGTAACATAAAAGTGAATATCGATTTTTAAAAATTACGCTGTCTTAGATTAATACCGTCTCAACGGGGTTAAACACGGACATGTATGAGCCTAACGCTTCCCACGAGCCACTATTTGGTCGTTATTGAGATTATAAACTCGCAAAATATGATATTGACAAATTAAATAGAAGTAGAACCGGATTGGATTTATTAGTCACGAATTTGTAAGGTATAGAATTCTCGAAATTCATAGAGAAATTTAAATCGTCGGTATCGTATCACACAAATCTGGACGAATCTAAATCAAGATTCATTACTCAAAGTCGCCGATATTGGTTCCCATTGATACTGTCGACTCGTTCATATCGAATCCTGCAAATTGGATTCATAGAAAACGAGATTTCTAGACCCCATGGGACACTTCAGTGCCTTTGCTTCGGTTTGGTATTTTATATTGGACCGCACGAGTTGCATCGATAGAACTCAATTTCCCTGGTAAGTACAACGTAATTGGAGTGTATATACTAATTTCCCGTAGGTATAAATAACCTGAGTTTCTTATATGCACATTCCCAATATCACATGTTTAATCTGCAGAGATCATCGTCTATACAAAGCAGTCTGCGTCTGCACCAAACCTCGTAGATCTAGGATCTTCTTCATCGTATCCCATGAGTTCCAAACTGTCAATACCGCGTCCCATTGGTCCACAGGCATCAATATTAAGCTTGTTAAGTCAGAAGACCAGGATTATTGGAATCAAATCCCATGATATGTTCGATTAATCACTAATATATTGTATGCACATTGCACGCATCGACGTGTAGGTGTACATCAAAATAAAAATTTGTAGAAAAAATATTTTCCTAAATTGATCTTTCATAGCTTGTAAAATATTTTGTGCATCGAATGCCACCTGTGATTCGTGTAATTTTGTATACACTTTCGTTCATAAATCATCAGATATTTAACAAATTTAAGATAAAAAAAATTCTATGATATAATTATAAAATGAACTTACCATTCACCAATTGTTTACGATATAGAGAACCATAAATTATACTGTCTTTTTAACACATTTACTAAAAATCTACTTGGATAAAAATTTTGTTCAAAGCTTAAAACGGTCCAGTGATTTAATATATGCAACATTCTTACGCCTAATTTCGTATTCATCCCTTGTGAAATGTAATACGCGTGTCCAATTAATCCTGACTGACACGTAATCACGAAACCTAGAAATCCGAGGGTACCAAAAGCACAGACCGTTCGAAATAAGGAAGCCAGGGCCATCAGGAGGAGCGATTCGCTTTCGCGATAGCGCAAATATTTACAGACCAGGATTAGGACGGTGAGTAATTACGTCACGCAAAGGGAACGCGAAGAAGCTTGTCGGTCTTACGTAAGAGACAGAAGGTAATTAGCTACCAATTTGAGGTACCTAATGCTTCATAATTTACGACGAGCTCTCCTTTATCGGATACTTTAATCTCTTTGGTAACTCAATTGGTAAATTATTAAAGAAAAACGAAATAAATAACTAAATAATTTTAGCAAATGTCGAATATTCGTTAAAAAAAAATATGTTAATTTATTTTATTGTTTTTTCTTTTTTAGAATTTTTTCTGTTTACAATTACGAAGATACTAAATTAAGTGACTCCGTTATTCTTTTGTATTTTAATTCAACAGTTTACCAGAGAAAAATTCAATACATGATTATACTGTCGAGACGAGCAATTTATTTTATCTTTGACAGAAAAAAATTTAAAAATATTAATTTAATTATTATGTCAATATGTTCTCCCGAGCTCGATATAAAACAGTTGTAAGATAACGTTTTTCGTTCCATTTCCCCTTGACGTTTCTTTTAATGCTCCGATAGGACTAATGTATGGTTGGAAACTGGACAGAATTAAATACCTATTGGGTAATCGTGCACGATTAATCCTGTAACAAATGACCTGAAGGTACAAAAAGTGGAATGTTTCACGAGTAAATGTTATTCGACGGAACACCAGCAAAAGAGGGAAGAATTTGCAAGTATTTAACTCGAGGAGCTTATCTGAAAGTTTAACAAGAAAAGAAGAAACTTGGAATCATTTGAAACAGAAATCTGGACGTCAGAAGAAAACGAGATGCAAAAACAGTAACGAATGAGAAATGCTTCCTAGACGATCAACGAGAGTAAGTATTCGCGAGGAAATTACTGAACAAGGAATTGGCTAAAAAATAAATTACATGGATCTAGTAAGAGTTCCAAGTTTTCACAATTCTCCTGTTCTATTCGTATTTCCCCGTGATACTGGCAAGCAACTAGAAAATACGAATACTTTGCATACCAGAACAGAAGAATGGAAGGAGATCAAAGATTAATGAACATATTGATCGCCCTCGAGCGTTGAGCTTCAGAATTATGAGAGAAATGCAAGGAATTTATTTACCCAAGAATATTAAATGCAGGCTAGATTTGTTTTACGATAATATACGAAAACACAAATACGATTGAAAACACACCTCCTGTTTGGAAATGCTAACAATAACGCGTATACTCGTTTAAAATTACTAATTCGTATTATTTTTCTACCAACAGAATTCCAACTTCTTGACCCCGGTTTAAAATTAAAAGCATGATTTTACAAAAAATTGTGGAGAACGTTGTTAAAAAATAAAAACATGCGAGCAAAACCTTTTAACCTGTAACGTAAAACAACAGAAGTATAAAATGTTTGCATACACTTCCTGTCGAACCAACTGGAGCGAGATTTCCCTTTGATTTGAAAATGTCTCGTTCAATACATCTTCGCGTATATCGGATTCTTTATTTATACATTTCGTTCACTTTTACACTGGCTGGTCGACAAACGAAATATACAAAACACTGGAATATTGAAAGAAAAGAGCGCGTATAATTTCTCTTTCGGATCTTCTTATCCAGCAAGGAAACGCGCGGAAAGAAAAGGAAAAATTGGTAACAACGGTCTGTTACAGAAGTTACAAGCATTCCAGAGAGGAAGAAGCATCACAATCGACGGTCAACTTCATAACAGGTAACCGAGTTTCAACGAAAGATTAGGGGAAGAAGAACTACGGATGACATTACGAGCGCGAATAAAATGCTGGAAGTTTGAAAAGAAGAAGGGATGAGGAGGGTGAAAACGATGTATCGTGAAGAAACTCGAGAGTCTCAATAGCGCTGTCATATTGGAACTTCTGGAGAACTCGAAATGCATAAAAGATAGAAATCCCACGCCCCGTTCAAAGTTACCAATAAATCTTGGAACTCAATCGCAACTATATTACGTTATCGCTCGGTTAATTAAACCGAGTCGTGTCGTTACTTTAATGTTCCGCCGGATACTTAAAATTATCCAGTCATAAAGTATTTCAAGACGGACCGACATCGTGTTGGTATGATAATTGTGGGTAATCTAGCATTTAGCGTGGCTAAATATACGTGTCTTAATGAACGTGCAACTTAATTTGTGACGTTCATAACGATATACATTCGTATTCATGTTAGCATAGCTCTAGTCTCGCATATGTAAGAGATCCATATAATATTCTTGTAATTATCCTAAGCTAAGGAAGCTTGCGCGAAGCCTCGTTGCTTAAACTTTACTGGATCATCGTAAAGTGACGTGTTTCGTACAGGTTGTCGTATCTGTTAAGAAAAATGTCTTCACGCTTTACGATTACGATGTCGGAGGAAATGAAAATCGAGCTAGCGTATAAAAATTCATGAGATCCAAAATTTCAAATTAATATGGATCGTTAGTGGCTATTATTATTAAGTGTTAGCTATAATATTAATGAATCTTTTAGTCGTTAATGTATAGTTACATATGCGAATTCATAATACATGAAAATACAGTACTAATATTTAATTACAACATCAATACGAAAGGTTAATCTCCGATAAGGAACTGAAAACGTAAAACATTTAATGTACTATTCGTATTGAAGTTTATCGTCCGGACTAACGACAACTGTATCTCTTGTTCGCGATACTTGAGTAAAAAATTTGAAAAGTTTTCGTAACGCAATGTTTCTTTTTTTAATAGATATTTGAAAACTAAGGAATATCGAATTTCTAACAGTAACTCGCCCATTCGATGCGTTTACAAAATTAACACCTCAATTGTAGCATTAAAGCATAACTGCGTACTAAGCCTGTTAATTACTATTAGTAAAATTAGCGAATGTGTGTCTGCGAAATTATATAATTATAATACCAATATTCAGCAGCAATAACGATAGCATGTAATCCTAATATTAATAATTCCCTGTTTTTATCGCTTGCGCAAGCTGATTCCGTAGAATCATCAGGGACGATGGTAAAGCGCAAATCAAGATAATACAGCCAGTTCATATCCACGCCAGTGAACAGGAATTAATATCAGTGGTATTACATTCCGTCCAGAATAATCGTATATTCAGAGGATGTATCGGGCCTACTTCTCTTGTTGAGTGATTTATTTCTGTAATCGTGCGAGCGCTTCTTCTAATGCCTATCTAATTATCTCGAGTAAACGTCACGAAAGGGCGTATTCGAGAGAATCTCGTGACTACCCGTGACTTAGACAGCTGAATCGGGTTATATCAGGGTGGAGAAGGTAAAGGAGATAAAAGCTAAGCCCTACCCCATTACCCGTAACGATCTTTTTGCCTCGGTTACGACCACCTACATCCTCGAAACGAACGCAAGGAAGAGAACAGAAAGCTTCGACGAAGAAAAGGAAAGATCGACGGAGTAAAAAGGAAGAAAAAAAAATTAAGCAAAATGAAAATTATGCGGCAGGTAGCATCCGCTTAAGCTGTAACAGGCTAACTGCAATCGTTACTGCTAACGGAAATTAAATGAAAATCGAAAGGAACGGTCAGTAATGTCGAATGTGTTGCATATCGAAAATGAACATTCAACGCTGCCAAACGTCAAAGGTAATATAATTATCGATGGAGATATACGAGTTAGAGGCAGAGAAGAGAACGAAAGAAAAAGGTAAAATGGAAACAGAGCAAAAAACGAGGAGAGTTCTAGTAACATGTTCAAGTCGCTGCGCGACAAGCAGATTGCATCATTTACTCGTAAAGAGAGAACTTTATCTTGTCGTAAAAATAAAGACAGAAATAGGAAATAGTTTCCGTAACGTGCAACGATCATGTTTTTGGAGTTGCTTCAACTTTTGAAAAACACTGTAAATTCAATTTAAATCTTTGTTCGAATCCTATTTTAAAAAATCGATAATCTCATCGAGTAAAACTCGTTTTGATAAAGCTTGAAAATTAAAAATACGTGAAAATATACACTATACATATAACTCACCCTGAAACGGCTTATATCAACATTTTATAGAATAAAACCCTGTGAATGTAAACACATTTCAGTGGCATAAAAATGTCACATGCATTCCCCATAAAACCTATATCACCGGAAATACCATGCAACGATGAAAATTTCCGTACATTTTGTTACTTCAAATTGTGTATGAAAATTGAAAATGACAAGAAAAAAGTAGGTTAAGAAGGGATGAATCAGAAGGAGAGAAATAGCACCTGTTCTTTCAGAACATGACTATTGTCACAAACTTTAATTATCCTCCATTCAATAATAAAACTGGGACATCTGCTGCTGTAAACATCCCACTCTATAGCAATGGCTTAAAAACAGTTTTCTGCAGTCGCGATCTCAAGCTAGAAATTACGAAACTTATCAAGAGAACCAATTGCGAGGTACGTAGTAAATTTTCGTCCCTTACCAGTTTCATCTCTTATACCTTACATTATATCCGAAATTTTCAAAGAAATATTTCCTACATTCGTGAAAAATATTTCACAAAATATTGCCAAAAAAATTGAAGACAAACAAAAGCAAGGTACAATTAAGAAAAAAAAAAAAAAAAAAAAAAAAAAAACT
>SMSQ01021347.1:219699-298313 GCA_019453375.1 Ctenoplectra terminalis
AAAAAAAAAAAAAAAAAAAAAAATTGAACTCTTTGACACCAATTCTAACATCAGCTTCAAAAGCAACACGCGCAAAACACACACGGACACGCATATTCATTATCGTTGGTACAACGGTCAGATTGTAATCATGGACACGATAGATTGTACCGAAGCTTCTAATTGTACCACGCTGCCAACCATTAAACGCCTCCTACTGGAAGCTCATAATTATAGACCGATTTTCATCTGCTACCGTAATTAACGATTCTTATGCCACGGACGTGTGTTAAGTATAAGCAATGGGCCGCCTCTATAAAATTGCTGTAGATTACGAACAGATTACGACAAACGATGGACAATCTAGATTTCGTACAGCGGTGTGTAACCGTGTAATCACCGAAGGATCGAGCAAGATGGAGCGTACCCCAGATCCACCCTTATCTCTGACGCATGATGATGGCGCACGCTTACACGCCTGATTGTGTACAATTACCAGGCTCGAGAAAGACGGTAACGTCGTGAGTAGATCGGTTTTTGGTTAGGCTGGTCGGTCATCTTTCTCCATTAAGCTCGACCGCGCATCCGTTCTTGAATCGTATCGAAACGGAGCTGGTAAAAAATTTCTATGGGCCTCTAAACTACTAGGTACCACGACGGCTGCTATTGGCGGAAATTTAATTAACAGCTCGACTACGGGAATATACAGATAAATCATCTGAGAAGTTCCGCTCGCGAACGATCCATGGTTTGTGAAGCGAGATGGAGAAAAATGAATAACAGAGGGAAGGTAAAATCGCTTTTTGCGGGGCAACTTGTTAAGTGTTCTCGGTACACGGAAACTTCCGGGGCAACGCGAAAGTACGAAATCCTTGGAAAGAAAATAGTGATCGGGCGTCAAAATTGGATTATCCCGGGTAATTTGTACGCCCACGTTTTAGAAACGTCCCAGAAAACTTGCCTCTATCCGTATTATTGCGTAGGAAAAGTTAAACAAGCTACCGATCCTCTCGATTCGTTGCTTCGTGCATTATAATCGACTTCCTCGTAGGTTGACTCTGGGAAACGCGCCTAATAAGATTACAGGAAATTATCTAGCATCTTCTTCTTTCGAATATGTTCCCTATGGTCGTTAACATGAACGCGGAGGATTAGTGGATAGCGTTGCAACCTGAAATCTCTTCTCCTTTGCATTTTTACATCATCTCGTAAGTATTGTGGCTGCGTTGCTGCGCCGTAATTTAATATGCTAACTGCATGCTTATCCCGCCAGATACATTTAACGACCGTTTAAAGACAAAAGGTGGGTTTAAGAAGGAATTAAGAACAAGCTTATTCCTAGAATATAGAAGTTTATTAAAGAAAGTGTCAAGTCGGAGATGAAAAATGATACTTCTATACGCTCGGATATAAAAAATTGCTATTGTTATGGTATGTTTAAAAATGATATATGAATTTTGTTAAAGGCTTCAGGTATAAATATCCATTTTTTTCATAAAGGAAAAAATTATCCCAAGAGCATAATGTGATCACCTTTTTTTCTATAACACCTGCGAGCTTTCGTCTATTTGCCTACTAAAATTTAATTTAACTTTAACCGATACTTAAGTGGAAGGATTGTCTGACAGTGAGAAGCATGAAATAAAATTGCTTTAGCCCCTGTTTTTTTTAGAACAGATTCTCAGAACACCGGTTAAACAGGAATCCAATCCTCACGAAAATAATGTTTTACTCCCCTTCTTTTCTGCATCGAAAGCAATAGCGAGATTCCCGGAGGGGACGATGGCGGATTAAAGAAATAGAGACAGACACTTGACAGATAATGTACAGCAATAAAAGCCGTACTTTCATTTCGCAGAGTGTGCAAGACTTCGGACGAACGTGATCCGGTTTCAAATATCGTGACAAAATATTTAGTATCGAAACATTTTATATGGGCCAATTTTCAAGAAAATGGTGTAACGAAATAAGCAAACACCTTCTTTCTTTTTTACTTTTCATACAATTCATACGTATACCATTTTATTCCTAGTAGATTAGCGGATAATAAAAAGTCATTTGTCGTAACGTCGCAAGAATTAAATTAAGATTCCAGAGAATACGAAAAAAATAAATTATAAATGTTATAATTAACTTCAAACTTTTTTTCCTTTTTCAAATAACGCTTGTATATCTAAGAAACTGTAATAAAATCTCTAAAGTTATCCTTTCTTTCTTAATCCCGTTCTTTTTAACTTATATTATTCACAAGCTTATTTTTGTCTTTGTTTGCATAATTGACAAGTACAAAAAATCTTGAATAGCAATTAATATCGCGAGACCAAAAAATATAATTTCGAGAAAAACTCAGGGGCGAACTTTTATTGTCCGTTACTACGATGTACCGTGTGTTATTCCAGCCATTTACCCTAAAATTTCGCTTCCTTCTTGCCGTTAACCAATTCAATTACCCCGTGTTCTGTTTCGATTGCGATAAAGTGCTCGGAAATACGTTCTCCGCAGCGGTTAAGTGTCCAGTGTCTAATTTCCGGCTTCTGTGTCCAAGATCCTCGTCATTTACTTTAACAATTGAAAACACGTTATCTACTGAGGATCGGTTAAAATTAACGTTCATAAATCTCCGAAACAGCTCGTCAGATACTACCGACAATCTCTTGACCGCTCTCGAAAATCTTTTTCGATTAAAACCATCCAATCTTAGCCTTCGATTGGTTTTATTCGGCGAAACAAAAAGAGAAACTCCACGAGATTAGACGTCGATACACGCAGCCTTATCTCAACATGCGAGACTCGTTTTCCAAAACGTTCGGAAGAAAAAGTTTCGAACTCACGGACGAACTATCTGCGTAGCCGGGAGGAAAAAAAAAGATACCTTGACAGATAATCAAATGTATTCCGAGAAAAGTTTCGTATCCAAGGTTCACGGAATAAAACTTTTTTCATTTGACGTAATGCAGCAATCCCCCTCGGCCGTGCTTGTGCTCGGCTTAATTTTCAAAGATAAAACTATATTTCAGAGAAACTTTCGCAAAATCGGGTTCACCTCGCGTGCATATACGACGAATTCGTTGAAACGCCACACGTCACGACTGATCAAAAGGTTAGGGAAAGAAGCGAGGGTTAGTTTTTAGCCCAGGAACAATGGCACAGGCGTTAGTAGCACGATGAAGTTTCTATTATCCCCCTATCTGGTACAAGCATGAACAAATTGCGAGCATTTATGCTCGCTGCTAGATAAACTCCAAGGTAAACTAAGCTGGCACCCCGCATTACGAGCGTGACGAGGTGAAGTTTATTAATCTTCCGCTCGGCTCGTGTAATGGAGCGAAATTAATTGACCAAGAGCCACGCAGCATCGTGAAATTTCAACTCGGCCGATAACTTTCTCCCTTTTTGACGCCATGCACCTCCTATCGATGGTAATCGATGTACTTTCCGCGTTATGCGTATCGAGATTACCATATTAACGTGACAATTATGCATAATGAAATGGCACATAACGTCGAATTTGAATAATCAAATTCGATATTAATATTGAATTAACGTTAGTAACAGATTCATATAAATAGATGGAATTGAAAGTAGATTAAAATTTTTATCTGTTCTTCGTCAGTATTTGTTTAGCTGTACCTTACATAATTGATTGTTATAAATTGATTGTTCGCGTTTAATCTTACGATACTTCGACAATGAAAAGATAAATGAAGCGAACTAAAATCGGACCTTCAAATCGTTTTAGCGGACAATTTTCTCAATGATAAAGTTAAAATTGATTTTTCATTATCAAAAGGTTTTTTCGTTGGTTAACTACGCGCTAACTTTGTGAGAATCTATGTTTAAAATTTAGTAACAAACAAAAAAATAAGTTCAGGGTCAGACACAAAGGACAGTGTCCACATTTGGAATTTCTTGTAGTATTGCCACCTACGATATCTAAATTTATATTCGCGTGTAACAGACAATTCTTATTCTACAATATGCACCAGTCGAACTTACCCGTATCTTGTTCAATAGAACTTTCTACAGGATTTTATACTATTTTAAAATAGACAAGTTATGAGATCTCGTACAAGATCATATTCATAGGCGACTTGGTGTGAGCGTTCCAAGATATTCTCTCATTCATTGCAAGTCGGCTCACGAACTGTGAATTCTGTGCTCAGAAATATTCCTTATCCAAAACAACGACCAGTTTTACGAGAGGAAAGTACACGCTCAGCTTGCTGGATATTAAGCTCGAAAAGTGGAGGTTGCTCGGGATTGCGAACAACATTTCCAACATAGGCTGGTGTGCAATAATTGTAAGTTGGGGAAAATAAAAATGCAAAAAAAGAACAGCGTCAAGGATCATTCTATTAAGAAAGAGTAGAAATGAACAAACGTCTAATGTTTTTTATCACGTCCGAGGGTTGGGTTAGTCGTAGCTACACAATACGATTCAATTGGAGTGATAAACGAACAAAACCGTACCGAACGTATCACAGATTTGATCGATCTGTGAAATTCACGAGCTTAAAACGATCCCACCCATTTAACTTTACTGCACAGCCTCTGAAAGAATTGCTGAAAATCGCATTCGTTACGACACATTGAGTTAGAAAACGCTCGGGAACAAAATCTGTCTGACTGAACCAGAGAAAGAGAGAGAGAGAAAGAGAGAGATAAAGAAAAAGCGAAAAAAGTTTCAATGGTGATATCATGTGACCTGATATTGACGTAAAAAAGAACCGATGAAAATTTAAATCTTGATATAGCGATCTAATTTTTTACAATAATAGCTGAATCGTATTCGATAAATAATAGCTACAAACAAATGGTTTCGGGAAAAAATAAAAAGTAGATCTCTCTACAAGGATTTCGAGAAGAATTTATTTACGAATCCATGATATATGAAACCAATGTTTCCACGTTCCATACAAAAATTAAAGAGAGAAAGGAAAACAAAGACAGGAAAAAAGTAAATAGTGCAAAATGAATGGAGAAATCCTGAATTGGTACTAATAAAAGGTAGCATTGGTTTCAACTTCGCTGCACACACTACGCGAACGCTTATAATTCATGCAGTCGAATAGATTGTGCGTATAACTTCGTTATGAAACTGTAAAGCCATTACAATTTGCATTGCGCTACTAGAACGTGGTGATATACATACGTGGAACCGTACGTACCCTCGTTCACGCATTGTGGCTGATCAAAACCAACTGTATCTACTGCGAACTCGCGAGTCAAACGCTAAAGCGATTTACAATTAGTTCTGTTACTGGAATTAGCACGTTGACAATACATAATTACAGATTGTTAATGTAAGAAGAGCTGTCGGTGACAAATGGAAAGTTTAAATTATCCAATTCGTTTCTCTTTTCATAATTCTTTCGATATTTCGAGGTAATTTCAATTTATAAGGAAAACTTTTCAAAACTATTCAAAGACACACCACTATAGGTACAACAAAATTAAAAATTGGAACAGAAAATTTTTACATTGTAGCTATTACAACGTTTCAAGGAAACACTGTTAGTTCAACAGACGTGAAAGGTAGGAACATCTATTTTCAGTTGTCGTTGATCGTTAATGGAAAATGTGAACCGTAATACAATTACACTGACAAATCAATAAACCAGAGGACAATCAGAAATTTAATCTTAACAAACTTATAATCGATCAATGGAAAATATTGCTGCAGTAAAAACTGTTCCAGTTAGGAATGAATCAACGATACAATACTCGTCTATTGTGCCAAGAACGAAATACCGGTACGCGCATTTATGGTACCAAAAAGGGACTTCTGATAAATAGCATTCCTGACAGAAGGAAATTGCATTACTGTCGATGTTTTACACACCTCACGATAACTATATGTGCGAAATGTAGAGTCTGAAATATTGGGAATCGTTCGATCAAGCGACGAAAATTTTACGACAACAACAAGAACTAAATCCGATTTCAGGGTTTACAGCTGACGTCACCACAATTAGCAATAATTAATTAAAAGGAAACGCGAACCAGATTAAAATAATTCACGGTTGGAAAAAAAGAAGTTAAAAAAGTGGTAAAGTTTCGCCGCGATACACTTCACTTCGTATAATTAGGTCACGTAAAAAATATGTTTTTAACATCTGTACTAATTAGTTTTTCAACGGCGTTTAACGATTTCTTTATAACTGTTGTTCTCCAACTTCAATTGTTACATTTTTTTCATTCGATCGTACACCTTGTGAAATGTAAAATTTTTACACTACAATTACGAAAGATTTAACACACGAAGTATGTAAATTAGAAACACGAAGGTAAAACGAAGGTAATATTAATATTAATAAGAGAACAATTCTTTAATTTTCGAGATTGTGATATCATGGAAATTTTGATTAACTTACAATATATTATTCTCTCATTAATTAATTGACTGATATTATTAAGAATTATAGGATTATTTTGGATTTCCTTAAATATTTTATTCTTAAATAAATCCTAATTTTTCTGTCCTGATTGTACATAGTTTACTAGAAACTCATAATATAAATCTCTGTTCTCTTTTTCCATTCCTGATTTCAGAGTGTCACAATTAATTTTATAATGGAGAGATCGATACTCGAATTTTGTACCTTTCACTCGCAGCGTGCGTCGCTTTACACATTATAGAATAACAATCGGGTGTTGACAGCAAAGGAAAATTTTTTGGAACAAAATATTCGCCGCAGATTTATTTAATTAGCCATTATTAGTAGTGCACACGAACGACGAGCGCGGCTCATTTTGTCAAAAACACAAACGTGCGACCCACGGTATGCCCTCAATGATTGACCAATGAAGCAAAATAAGTATTTATGATCCAGTTATTTTCCCTCGACTAAATTTTCCCTGTTCGTTCCCTCTTCGTTCCCAATTGCTTTCCACGTCGAAGCTCACCCTATATTTCCGTTTACTATTACCCTTTACAGTTATTTGCGTATACAATGAACGCCTGTGATTAAAATATTTGCATCGGACCTATTTTAAATAAATTTCTTTGTTTATATTTTAACAGACCACCTACGAATTTTCCACTTATAAGATAATTGTAACGTTTCTCTGAATATATTAAATTAAACAATTTATTAAATTAAACTCATTCTGTGGAATATATTTCAATTTTTATCTGTTTCATTGTATCGAACATATGGATAAAAATTTTCTTTTCCTAATATTTTACCAAAGTGTACTATTAAAAATTCGGCTAGAAACCAAGAAAAGCGAACTGATTAGCATTTTTTAGCACACATTTTAATTCATATAATTTGACAAACATACGTCCTAAAAAGACGAACTCCCTAAGAAAGGAACACTCTTTGCAACCAAAGATAAGACACATGAACCAACATTACCTTGTTCACCAGCTCGCACGAGGACTATCTCATGAATCGTCAGCAGGACGACGGTAAGCCCGAGGACAGTATACCGTAGATAGCGCCACATCTCCGAAAACGAGAAGGGCCAGACCCTACGTGCAGTCCGGATGGCCCTTCATTCCCCCTTTCAACAAATGTCCTTGTGCCAAGCGAACGTCAGCCGAAGAAGAAACGACTCCTCGATTCTCGACTGTTTCTTCGATCTGTAGCCGTATATTCCGACGTAAACACCACTCGAGCGGATAACCGTGGCTACTTCGAGCTTTCCAGCGTGACGACATTAACCAATTTCACGCTGGAATGTTAAATGACCCGTCTTAATTTGCAGATTCGCTCAGGACAGAGGTTTTAGACTCTTGGTTGGCTTCAAGTTACCACGTTTGCCTCGTCGAACCATAGAACTCGTCGGTCCCAGTGAATCAAACATGTTGCACACTTGCCAGGAAAATGAAATATCCTTTATGCAATTCGTTGTACTCTTAATTCGATGATGATGATTTTTTAATGTAACACGCTTAACATTTTTGTCCAAGGAAATTGTTCAGTTATAGGGTCGAAGTAGAGGTGATATTTGAGCACACATTCTATCACTTGGTTCGTTAAAATGAAATATGTGTTCGTATCGTTGTTGAAATCTTTATAGTCAAAAGTCTTCGCTCGCGAGCAGTCCACAATTTTGATTCCGTTAAACGAGGGTTCAACTTCAATCATTCACTGACTTTTCACGACCACAAAAATTAATCTCGACTCGAAACACAGATACTATCTTGTGCACGGTGAAATTTTTCTTCGATGTAACATCAGTGCTAACGCATTTANAAATCTTTATAGTCAAAAGTCTTCGCTCGCGAGCAGTCCACAATTTTGATTCCGTTACGCGAGGGTTCAACTTCAATCATTCACTGACTTTTCACGACCACAAAAATTAATCTCGACTCGAAACACAGATACTATCTTGTGCACGGTGAAATTTTTCTTCGATGTAACATCAGTGCTAACGCATTTAACAGCCAGAGAATCAAAGCTCCTCTTTCACTTTGGCTAGAGCAATCAGAGCCTTTAATTATCTACGATCTAACGATCAACTTTGAAGTCGCTTTTCGTTAAGCGTTTGATTCTCAAAGCCATCTCGCGTGTCCGTAGTTTAACGACCGTGAATTTACACTCGCAGTTGACGCTCCTCCGAAATGAACGAGACGCGCGTCCGCGACGCTGGTTACGAAAATCGCGGGAAAACTAACGCGACCAAACGAACCATCTTGAATCGTTAACAAACCATCATAGACCAAATGTTTCTCTCTTTCTAACTTTTCACTGTACGTTCATTTCAACAAATTAAACGAATCGAACGTATCTCTAAGAAGAATCGATTTCTTCGAAGATTCGTTGTAAGACCATTGATCGACACGTGATGCGTTAACGATACACTTCGAGACAACATCCAGAATATTAATAAAATCAATGCAAACACTTCTCGATCACTTCGTGTCCCTCGTTTAATTCAATTAAACGAACAAACGTACACGCGTGCAGAAAGTGCTCACGGTTCGAGCAAACGACACGCGGCGATCATCGAGAGTGCATCCCTCTGATTATTGGCGAACGTCATCGCGAAGGCGTATCGCGAAGAGGAACGACCGGAAACGGTGCGCTGAAAACGTCGGAAAAAAAGAGACGCGACAGGCGAAAGAAGAGGAGGCGGTTGCACGCGCGAGAAACGACCAGAGCTCGCGCGGACGAGTGCGAGCGCAGTGGGCACGAGCGTTTCGGTAAACTCACCGGGTGCTTCTTCGAAACGCGGAGAGCCGAGCAGAGACGACGGTAGCCGTGCGGACCCGAATGAACGGATCATGCGACTCAGCTGCCGTTAGGCGCCTCTATCCAGCCACCCCCATCGTGAAACGCCTGTCCGGTTGCGCCGTGGCACACTGATGAGCAGCACACTGATAGCAACGCCACACAAGCAACACCACGCCACCATCACCACCCCCGTTCTCCAATCTATCGTTCCAGAAACATGCGCCACCCTCTTATTTTACTTATTGCATTTCGTAACGGTTTATTCCTCCCCTTGGCTCTGATCGAAATGTGTTGCGTGTTGGCCGGAAGTTATCAGAAATCAGGGAAAAAGGGGGTGAATCGTTGCATACAATTGGCGTGTCGACGAGTTCGGAATGGAGTTTGACGACATTTCCGTGGCAGTAAGGTATAACTGGGTTACCAACTTGTTCCTTGCACCGAGGCGTAAAGATCTGCAGCAGGATCTCGATGGTTGTAACCCCTATAACTTCCAAACATACCTTGCTGCTTCGTTTCATCAACACATGGTGGAGATGGTCGCGTGGTTATAATTCTTGATTATAGGTATGAGGTCTCATGTGACTGGTTGGTTACCTCGTTAATTGCATGAACTTCGATACTTTTACAACTGAGTAATTCTGAGTAGGTTCTACTGCATATATTTCTGAGTCTCGAATAGTGCAGAAAATGTAAATACAGAAGTGTGCGAAATGCTTCGATGTTTCTTTAAAATACCGATAGATGCGTCGCGATAAGAAAGGAGCCGCTTAAATTGAAAAAGCGAAAAGAATAAAAGCAAAGAACTCGGTCAACATTCACGATAGGATGTTACAATTATTTATTTTTTTCTTTTTTATAAATATATCGGTTTTCAATTTCAACTGCTTGGTTATTAGAGCGATAGTTGTAATCTCTTACATTTTTACGTTTAACCTGGCACCGATAAATCCGTAACGCAACGAATATCGTATATCAAAATGAACATGAAACAGTATTAGTATTGATGCAAGCGTAACACAACTTCGCCTAGCCTCGTTATAAGCCTGATTTGTACCTGTATTAAACTGATGCGAACAAACTGTACGGATGATCACCACGCTCCATCAGCTACTATTGCCAGGTGCAACGAACCGGACATGTGATCACGGATACATGCCGAAAACCATAAAATAACACGACTACCAAGTGTCCACTGATTTAATTTAACACGTTTTTAACTAATTCAATTTATTTTATAACCTATCCGTTCGATTGCGCTATCGCGTTACACGTTGTTTTACAATGGTTGTAATTCTGCCCGCTCAAAAATTAAAGCAAAATTCGTTGAAAAACATTTTCAATCATCATTTTACCTTCTATCGTGGTACGAAATTTATAATGAAACGGAGCAATTGCAATTTACGGCGAACTCTAGTTTAATTATCCAACGTATCAATCTCGGGAAATTTCGTTAAAAACGGATCACTGTACAAACTTGAGAAACGAAACCACTCGTGATATTGGTAATATTTATTTTTAAACGTTTTGTTCAATTTCAAACTATTCGTGAACAGTTGTAAATTACACGAGAAACTGTACAGTTCAAACAAATTTCTGCTCGGCACAAACACTGAAACTGATTGCAAGGTACTGACCATTGTTTTATCGTTATTTCATCGTAACTGAATATTTTTTTTTGCTAACGTCAACTGGACTCTGCAATATACCGCGTTATCAAAGAAAAACTACAATTTCAAATGAACATTATAATAAAACGAAACTCCTAAATTGTTACGTAAAATTGACTTCGTGTTCCTCGACTGTTAACTAGGCTGGAAAATCCATTGGAAATTAAAGTAATTGGACCAGAAAAAGTTAATCGTATCGACAAAATACGGCGTAAAAACGATCGTAAAAGAGTGTCTTCGCTCAAGTTTCAATAATGCATGCGTAAACATGGCGGGCAAATAATTGAGCGAAGTTGCGACGATAAGGGATATAGTTTGTCGTTTGGCGATTTAGTTCTCTTCAGCGTGAACAGCGTATCGTAAATTTGACATAAAATTTATGCGTCAAAATTGCAGCCTGATACAGGCTGCACGATACGTACAGATAGCCTGCGTTATGATGCATGGATGCAGCACAGAATTAATGCAATAAAATATCAACGACGCGCAGTCCCGGGAATTCTGTACCGTCTACTGAGGTCGTTACAATCATATACGCGTAAACATGTCAGTTTTGTTCGAATCAGTTTCGTTCTTCTTTTATTTTATTTAATTTCCGTTGGTTGCATACAATCCATGAATTTGCAATGAATTTTCCGCGCGTTTAAACTGTCGCGACGATGTTTGAAAAAAAAAAGTATTACAAGAGAAAAATGAAATATTATCGCATTAAAGTTGATCTGAATTAACATTTACAGGGGCAGCAAAGTGTTTTGTATGAAAAAGTTGAACAGTTACATAAAAGAAGAACGCGTAAGTCCAAGTTTTGCATACAAAAGTATGAATAAAACAAAAGATCTAATGGATTCTAAAGACTCGAGAAAAACGTGTTCAAACTGATAATACATAAACTTGATGTGAAAAAAGAAAATTGTACGATTAAAATAACTGAATTAGTTATAATTGCATGATATAGATTTTAAGGTACTTCAATAGGTTTGTCGTTTTTCAAGTACGATAAAGCGAATCTAAGACAGTTGTTTAAATTGATACATCTTTTTCAATATTTCGATCACAGGAGCTTACAGTGTTTCTGAATGAACAGGATTGCGTTACGATCCGTATATTTTGGCACAGCATGCAGTAGTTCTATGATATTAATAAACAGAAAAAGAAATAGCTGTGCATTCGCGCACCGGATGCAATTTGGTCGCGTTAAATTCAGCACTAGGCACTTCCTGCAGTTTGACACGATGATATTCGGCCCAAAGCATTTCACGTTCGCGGTGTGTCTGTAAACGTGGCCACGGTTTCGTGTAATCGAAATAACCTAATACAAAAGTGGGATTTTCACGAATATGAATTTGTTTTCAACATGATAATCGTGAGTAAAGTGTACACTCGTGTTGTTATAAGCAGAAATTTGGCATGTCGTTTAATTAAATATTAGTTTGCATTGCTGGGAATTTAATTACGTATTGAAATTAACACGCGTCGATTTATTATGTACATGTTTTCCTAGCAATACGCGCCGTTCATTGACCATAAATTCTAATTTCGAATGTACAACATTTATCCATAATATGTTATTTGCTTCACCCACTTAACCGGCATTATGGTATTATCCGCCATCAAATTATAACCTGCATTTCGTAGAATTTATTACCTCGTTTGTTTCTCAACAAAAACTCGCGTCTAAGGGATAAATCCACCTCGGGGATTTAACCTCGCCTCTTATACTGCGCAGAACATTACAGAGAACACTTGTTTCTATCCGGATGCACAGTTAACAGTCTACACATTCTCTTCTTTCCATTTGTTATCTCACTTTCTTTATTGCATTTATATTTGTTATTTCTTACTCGTGAATGTGCGGTTCATACAGTACTTAAAGCTTTTATCTCTGGGTTTTTTAGAAGGAATCTTGGACTATATTTTCTGAAGACAGTTTTAATAATGTTCTTTAAAACAATGATTTTCAACGTAATATCGAAAAGGAAACAGAAAAAGAGTAGCTTTAATTTTTTAACACTTATGAATTTCAATATCAATATAACTATTGTTCAAAAAATTCGTAGCAAACTATGCGCTTTCCAACAAAGAAATACCAATAATCTTAAAAAAATTAGGAAAAAATGAACATAAAAAAAATATTCTATTTGCAATGCTTCTCCTTTGAAACATTTTTGGCATCATTAAAGATGAAGCAAATATTTAAATGTGTTTAATCTTAGCTAAAACACCCTGTATAACACGCGTTCGCATACCACAAGAATGAATAGCGCAAGAGGATGAGAACCAAAATTAGCTCGTAAACTTGTGTTGGGGTTTTTGGGACATTAAGAACTGGGCTGACTAATGAAACGAAACTCGAGTTATTTTACTACGTCACGTTGCACAGAACTCTCTAAAATCAAATTCATTGTTCGATCTCTGTTCTATTACGATCGTCCCTTATACTTCGAACAAAATCGAAATTTTCAACGATTTCATCCCTCTTCCGACATTCCTCTCTTTTTTTAACGCAGAGAGATCGATCCGATACCACCTTTTTTTTTTTATTCCAGAAACCATTGTACACACGACGCATGGACCATTTTGCATGCACGCGAAACTGTATAAAGCCACCAAGAGACTGAATATTTTCGCATTTTTTTTTCCGCGAGATTTTACGGACAAATTGGTGTCAGACCTCGACAAGTGGGAACTTTTCAGGTTCACCTATGAATACGTGGCTGCTTCCTTCATAACCGTACATCCAGTCATCCAGATTTATCGGTACCTCGAGGGAACGAGCGTGGAAATTAACATGTGCGCTGCTAGTCGATCTTATGCACAATCTCAAACACACTCGAACATCATTACACATAATCGATAATTCTGATCTCTGCACAGAAGCGAAACTAAAACTCGCCTCTTTAATTTCTTTCACCGATAAATGTACCAAATGAAACAGATATCAGGTGTATTATAACACGTGGTAAATCGGAATGTATGGTAAATGATTTTTACTATTTATGAATCTTTAGAACAATCTTATTCGAAAGAAATAAAAATTTCACGTCAGGAATATTTCGTTTGAGATTTTATTTTTTACGCGATAGGTGAAGGTATTGATCTTCGACGAAACCAAAGAAAAATATTGGAATTGTAGAAATTGGAAGAAACTGAATGGAAAATAGAAACCGTTGTATAATTGATTCCAATTTTTGAAAAATAAATTAAAAAATAAATTGAAACGAGTTTATAACGAGTTCAGACGCATGTATGTACATTAATATTGAAAACAACGAAATTATTTCGCTCTTCTAAAGCTATGGTAAAATTAACTACCAAAATACACCATATAATTGCAATTCGATACAATTCACTGAAACAAATTAATGAATCGCGTTCAAACATAGTTCGTCGATATAACATCGTTTTTACCACAATGAACTGCAAACTTTCTACATTAATAAGCAGCTATCTGGAGAACGTGCAAAAACGGACGTTGCGCGTATACTGTAACCGCGCAGATATATCAATGCACGGGGGAATCGGACTTCCAAATTAGCTTGCGAATCGGTAGCTACGGATTTAAACCACGGCAAGAGCCAGTCAGAGTTGACTGTCATGATACTGTGCTTTCGACAGGCACAGCAGCATATCCAAAACAAAACATGCATTCTCCATTCTGCTGTCGAATATTCAGAGAGGCTTTTAACAATTCATCAATGCCGACAGCGGCGAGCTTTACTTGTAACCCTTACTTCGACATTTTACGATCTTCCTGTCAACTACCCGCCAGAATCTATGACGGGGGCGTCGATCAAAAAGCAAGTCGATATATTCTGCTCGTAATTTCATGAAAATTTTATCGCTGCGTTTTAACGCAACATCGTGGAAAATTTTTTTTCGAAAAACGTCGACCAATAATGTTACAAGATACAGGAAAATTGATATAAATGTAACTCACTCGATTTTCCTCCATGCTTCCGGTAAGCCAAAATTGTCGAGTCGATCGACGGCGGAAAATCCTTTCGGTATTGTACGTTGCACGTCTTCGTTGCTCAACGATAAATATTTTTCTTCATAAAATAGCTTTGTGTCTTTGTTGACGAAGTTGCACCATCCACGGTTGTAAATTGCATGGAACATTCTTAAGTAGCTGAGGAAATAACTCCGGTTTGCCAGGTGTATCCTATACGAACAAAGATACGTATGTATATACTAACGACAACGACACAAAATGAAACGGGTTATTATCAGAGTGGTGCGACAGTATATAATTCAAGACCGTCCTCGCGGAACTAGACGTTACAAAATGGGCAACGTACTTCAAGAAAAGAGTTTTCAAAAAGAACAAACCTTGAACAGTGAATTTTGCCAAGTTTCACGGGTACGTTTCGCCCTGTTGCACGAAACGACGTCTCTGCTACGAGTAGTGTTTGTTTTCAAATGTTGAGACTAAGAAGAAAGAATCCGGCTTCTGTTTAGACAACTCCATTGATAGTCACCTGAAAACAGAAACATACTTGTTTAATGCTTTGCGGGCAGAGTAACTCGCTATGAAGCAGTAACTGTGGCCATGCTTCTTCTAACTAATAATAAGATTAAACCTTTTTCTCAGAAATTGAACCAATTAAATCTTATAGCGTTAATTTTCTAAAATGACCATCCCTTAAAGATAAACTCTATTAAACTTACTCTATAGTCCACAGCAACTACAAAACTCTAAAAATAATCCTAAATATCCTTAATAAAAATTGAAGACGTTGATGCAAAAACCGAGCAAATCCATTTTTTAGCAAAATTATACTTTTTAAAGTTTGTTTTATTCAATTTCCCACAAACTTTAAGATCTGGACTAAGCTAACCCAATTTTTGCAATCAGGATCTTCAATTCCTACCAATTAAACCTAGACGTACCAAGTTAGAATCTGAAAAAAGAATCAGCAAAATTCTCCAACGAAAGTTGGGGCTAGCATTAATGGCAGCTTGCAAATACCTATACCAATCACGATGACAAATGCTAGTCAGAAGCAGATTTGCGTTCCGCGAAACCTTGCCCATAAAAACATTAGGAGCTGTGCCTGAACTCCGCCAGAATAGTAGGCACTAATACCGCTTGATTAATTAAGTGCGCGACGATAAGTCTGCCTCGATGCTGGAAAGTAGTTCATCGTGATGACAGAATGAATGTGCCCGTACCAGACACCTGTGATTCAAGATGGTGAACGAGAGCACGCCAAGGCATTCAATCAACTCTCGACGGATAAACGAGGCCGCCATCCTCAACGAATTTCCAATAGACATTTAATTATCCCAGACAACGGATGGCGGTACCTTTAAATTTCGCAAACGCGAAGCAACCCTACCTAACTCGCGCGCCCGTTCCTATCGAAGCTTTGACGTTAGCGTCTAAGGGGAGGACGTACCATGACGCTGTAAAACGATGCTCCATGTAATTCGTCAACGTAGGATAGCGCATCGATGTAGAGATTTAATTGATTCAATGACGCTTCGTTTTGTCGTACTTCCAAAGGGGCAACTGTGTATCAAGTTTCTCTTTTGCGCGATAAAATGGCGCACCTATTGCGCAAACAGAACTATAGATATTCGATAGTCGATATTCGATAGTCGATATTAGATATTTAATAAATATTAGATAATCGATTATATATCGCTTATGGCAAATTTCTAATATTTTAAATTGGAATAATTAAAAAAGTTAAAATATTTTCAATATAAAGTAACGTCAAAGTAAATAATGTACAATATTAAGATAAAATAACCTAATTTAGGAGTAAAAACAAAAATCATTAAACTATTTGTATTCCTCATTTTGAAATTTCGATCAGATTTTATGGTACGTTTCTTCTATTCGTATATAAAATAGTTAGGCGAATTATGTTAACCAGTGAGGTATCATAAGTTAAAAGAAAAGGGGATAATACCTTGACAGAATACACGATGTAGCAAACTTTCCCTGTACTGGGAAACTTTAATTATTCATTACAAAGTTTAAAACTTTGCTTATTCCTTCGGAAACGCAATGTATTCTCTCGCGCTCTACCACGAATATAAAACATCTACCAAGGGAAGAAAAATATACATTTGATCAGTCTTACTCGACGAAGATGTTCTTGATTGTTCTACCAGCTGGCTCCTCGACGGTTATGTCCACGGATTCACGAGAAGCTCTGTGCTTTGTACGAAAGTGGCGTTATGAAAGCGTATGCACAGTGCTTCGTTACTTAACGAATCCCACGAAAACCAAGAGATGCGAGGAATATTTTCTTTTTCATTCCCGTTGACGAGCTGACAGGAAAAGAAGGGAGCGGAGAATCTCGACTAACGAGGAAAATCGGGGCCATGAAATTCAGGCAAATACAAATAGAGAAGCGGGAACGTTGGAGGAAGCTGGCACGCTTCGAATGCTTCGGCGTCTGGTTTGACCTGTCTCTCAGCATATCCGGTGTAACCCATAAGAATGAAGTGCCACTGCTCGCCGCCCGGAAACGAATGCAGAATCCGCAAACTGCGCGCTGCCCAGAATGATGAATGAAACGTTACTCTGGCAACGGCGTAGAGAGAAAGACCGACTGGCCATGACTGTTCGCATCACGGAAGATGGTCCGCAATTTTCTGCCGACTCTCGAAAGCATGTCGAAAGATTTCACCCGCAAAATCAGAGCCTCTAAACACCGTCAAAAAATACGACCGTCCTTCTGTATGCATAAATTCAACCAGAAACCGATGGAAATTTTCTGTAAAGAAAATAGAAAACAGTATTTTAGAATTGAAAATGTTATTTAAAGAAATAAAATGGAAATGAAATAATGAAATGAAATAATGAAATGAAATAATGAAATGAAATAATGAAATGAAATAATGAAATGAAATAATGAAATGAATGAAATTCTAATACATGAACAGACAATTGGCTGTTTTCACTTTGAAAGTATATAACAATATAGTTAAATGTACCACAAGTTAATGTGTGCGTTATTCATTCGTACATTTAATTCATCTAACTTTAGATTCACTCACGGTAGACGATGTAACTGACGTTGAATAAAATACAAATGGCGCTCATAATAGAAATTATAATAAATATAAGTTTTAAATTAAAAAAAAAAAAAAATAGTTAAATTAAAAAAGATAATACGTATCGTTAAATAGATACTATGGTACGTTTAAACTTAATTCTCGTATATGCGTTTATTCATCAAATTCTGTATGATGTGTTACGCTAAAGAATTTCGAACTAAAGGTTCCAAGAATAACAACCAGTATCGTACCTTCAACGATAATCTCGACGAGTATATGACTTTTAAGGAAGTAACATTACCAACTTGCACTTCTAATTACGAGGAACTCAAAACACGATGCAGCAGTCCTTACTAATTATTGTGTAGCAACATTTCTCTATACTTACATACCAGTGCCCTCTGCTCCTAATACTCTGTGCGGAATGTGTTGCAGCCGGTACTGCATATCCATGTCAAGATACAAACATAGGTATATTATTGGTCTTGCTTAGAAACTCGTTAGTACCACGAAATAATCATACTTTTGAAAAGAAAGCAGGAACTATCGAAATGTTCATTAGATGTAAAAATATGCATGCATTAACCATGAAGTACTATTTAAATTTACACAATGTTTACCTGCTTTTTATTTATTACAAACCAATCAGATTTGTATATATTAAATAGTATATCAATTCTTAGCTTCGGTACTATTACCACGGACGAGATACAGGATAGACCTAACATCTTATGAAACTTCGTGTCCCGTGTTCTGGAATACCGACCGTGTAAAAAATCAAACGTTTCGTTATGCCCTCTATCAATCGAAGCGGTGAAAAAATTTTCTCTTATCGTTAGATAATTTAAAATAAAGTAACTTGGTCGCAGAGTTTTTTCATACCGTTTTTTCATAAATAATAGAAATATTTAAGCGTTGTTACATAAACCTCCCACCCTATATACGCCAGGTTATTTAATTTACGTAGTATTAATTCTAACTACTATTAATAGCTGTAATCTTATTTTATGCTGAATCAGTAACATTGGAAGTGACACTAAAAAAAGTAATGAATATTAGGTCTAGTCTGTACCTCGTCTGTGACCAAAGTTTTATATCGACTGTAGTTATCGGTACTTTATCGGTACTACAGATGAGGTAGAAATTCGTTAATGCACAAATTTACCTTATCCGCGTCGATATTGTAAAACTGGCTGCCGATATAAATTGAAATCTGCCAAAATTTAATTTTAACCGGTATCTTATGCTTCTTTTTACTTTATGGATAAAATCTTAACGTACACTTTAATGTAACATAATTTAAAAGTTAGGAACACATGCAAAATATAGATTAATATGTTTAAAAAATATTTTTCCTATAGCGATTAGTTTGTGACACGTTGGTTAAATTTGAGAAATCTCTCATTAGATCGTTCAAGCTTTTTATATTAAGCTACCGTTAATATTAAGATAATACAAATTAATAACGAAACATCAATATTCATTTTTTTTTTTTTCCAGTAATTATTCGCGCTAGTGAGAAATAAATTGTACGTTTGGCATCCCTGCGAAAAAGGCATGCTGTCTCGAAACAGCAATAAAATGAAATAAAGCTGAGTTGCGAAAAAATTATATTTAATCGTGCAGCGTTTAGGTAGTACAAAATATCAAAATTAATAGATTAGTTAAATATTTGATGACGCTGACACTATGTTTAATATTATTTTTATAGACTAAACTGTAAAGCAAGTTTTATATTGATGTTGACTTTTGACTGTGAGAAATACATTTCTAGTACAATTGTTCTAGTGGTTCGTTGAACAAGGTAGGGAGGGTCTCTTCAATTCATTATACATTTATATATTTCGTTATAATTATGTGATAATCATTGAGCCACATTTCTACAAACATTTAGTATTACAATGCGACTGATGTTGCAGCAGAAAATAATTTGCATACATAAGCTCTGTTATATGATAACTTGGTCCTATTTTCATATAAAACACATAATTCAAAGTAAATTCATCTTAAAAAATATATTAATAACTCTTAGGTATTTATTTGCAACATCACATGTACGAAGCGGTTAAAACTAAAGTAAGAAACGTTGAAAATTACGTGATACTTCGATTAATTGTCGAACCTAACCTCAAACTTAATCTTTTGAAACGGGAAGGAAATGTCAGTTTAGCCAGTATAAACCAGTTATATTACGGGTCCTTTAAATCTTCTTAATCTTTTATATTGCTTACATCGTTGCTGCGTGGTGAGTAATTTATTTATGCCTTTATATACTACTTTGTACATATTCAAATTGCTTTTATGTACCTCTTTTTATATTGACTGTTATGATTGTTTTATCAATTCGTATTTCTTTGATTCTGCAAATCCTATAAAATTGCAAGTATCCCTATAATAATTATTATATTTGACGATTATAAAAAAAATTGAAAAGGACTATAAGAATTACGTATAAATGAAATCTAATAGTATATTATAATTGTTTATTGAAAATACCTACGTATATGTATGATTAAAAGCTCCGTCGACAACATCCTTATTTTTTAATAATGTATGTACGATTTATTTTCTCTGCTCGCTTGAAGGATATCGATGCAACGATTGTAATAAAAAATAAGCTATATTCTAATAAGCTATCGCTTATATAAATACTAAATTATTTTTTTTAGTTGAAAGAGGGATGCCACGCAGCAAGCGTAGAGCGCCCTCTAGCACGAATCATCATACGTCTATTGAAATGTCACCTAGTGCTCATGAAGAGGGTATATCGAGGCATCCATCAAAAAGACTTAGACATACATCTAGGTAAATCAAATTGCTGTTATTTAAAGTTTATATTACATCTATATATACATATACGTAATGCCGTGAAATTAAACTTCATAACGTAGCTCTTTCCATTTTTTATTATATTAGACAGCATCATTTTTTATTGTAATTTATATTGACTATTTTAATTGTTTGTGAACGACTTATATTTTATATCGTATAAAATGTGAAGATATTTTAGAACTTATTCTATGAAACACTAACATTGATACAGATTAATTAGTTGGACTCTTTTATATTAAATTTAATAATCATTATATTCCTCTTGTTTAGTGCAAGACGTTATACGAAAACGGAAGATGTTTCAAGTGCTTCATCCTTTTCCCAAAAACGTTGCATCACGTGGTTTAGAGAATACACGACACCTGATGATTCAGATACTCTTGGGCCAGAAGGAATGGAGAAGTTTTGTGAGGATATTGGTGTAGAACCTGAAAATGTAGTGATGCTTGTTCTTGCATATAAAATGAATGCCCGACAAATGGGTTTCTTCACACTAAGCGAATGGTTAAAAGGCCTTTCGGACTTACAGTNAAACTTCATAACGTAGCTCTTTCCATTTTTTATTATATTAGACAGCATCATTTTTTATTGTAATTTATATTGACTATTTTAATTGTTTGTGAACGACTTATATTTTATATCGTATAAAATGTGAAGATATTTTAGAACTTATTCGTATCTTCAGAACTTATTCTATGAAACACTAACATTGATACAGATTAATTAGTTGGACTCTTTTATATTAAATGTAATAATCATTGTATTCCTCTTGTTTAGTGCAAGACGTTATACGAAAACGGAAGATGTTTCAAGTGCTTCATCCTTTTCCCAAAAACGTTGCATCACGTGGTTTAGAGAATACACGACACCTGATGATTCAGATACTCTTGGGCCAGAAGGAATGGAGAAGTTTTGTGAGGATATTGGTGTAGAACCTGAAAATGTAGTGATGCTTGTTCTTGCATATAAAATGAATGCCCGACAAATGGGTTTCTTCACACTAAGCGAATGGTTAAAAGGCCTTTCGGACTTACAGTGTGACTCTATTAGTAAAATACAACAAAAACTTGAGTACCTAAGGAATCAATTAAATGATCCACATACATTTAAGGGAATATACAGATATGCTTATGATTTTGCTAGAGTAAGCATTATATTTTAAATATTTTTAAATTTTTTCAAACATTTACATATGTACGAGCATTGCTAATATTATTATATTGCAGGACAAAGATCAAAGAAGTATGGATATGGAAACAGCACGAGTTATGTTACAGTTACTTTTGGGGAAACATTGGCCATTGTTTACACAATTTGCTCAGTTCCTAGATCAATCGAAGTACAAAGTGATTAATAAAGATCAGTGGTGCAACATTTTAGAATTTTCTCGTACAATCAATCATGATTTATCTAATTATGATTTAGATGGAGCATGTGTGTAATTGTAAAACACTATTAATGAATATTTCTTAAATTATGTACATTTGTTGCACAAACATTCTTTACAGGGCCAGTAATGCTTGATGAATTTGTTGAGTGGTTAAAAATGCAGCGAGGTGAAGAAGCATCGTCAACAGAAGCTAGAGGCAGCTGAAACGTTCAATAATAATAGTCTACTAAAATAAAAAGAACTCATCTCTTCTGTCATCATATTTTGTTAATAACAAAATTTCTGTTTCTATCATAACCTCGCAACATTTCAGTTATCACCATTCGTACTATGTTTTTTATTAATCAATATTAATGTAAGTAGCTTATCTTAATATGTTTTTTTCACTGTGTTCTAAACGGACTCTAATTATAAATTTTCTAGATCATTCTTAATTACTTATCACCATTCATTGCTGATCCAGGGTTTGTCGCAGAAACTCTTGTGATTAAAAATAAAACTATTTTGATATAAGATTTACTTGTGCAATTTATAAAATATAATTTCAAGTATGAAATAGAAAAAGAAGTAAAAGAATACAATATTCCCTAATTAACAAAGTTTTGTATAAGGAAAAATCATTTTTTTAGCTTATTTTCATGTCTGATTTTAACAAATTATTAAATCTTATAGGTTTACATTTCAGGTATTAATAAACATAATAAATTTATATTTCGATTCGTTAAATCAGACATTTAAAATTGCATGTAAATTCTTTCATAAACATATATTCTAAATTCTTTACAGCATTTAAACATTCACAAAAATGTTTACAAAATTTAGATACATGTATAACTGTTACCACAAAATACTAAATAATCACAAATACTATTATGTAGGTTCATAAATAAAATAACATGTATAGTATATAAGTGCTATTGCAATGTTTAAAATACAATAGAACACATTGGTACATATTACTTAGACAACATTAAACAATTCCTATAAATACCACAAATATTGATGTACATTAGGATATCAAATTCCTTATTAAAACAATATAACATTTATGAAGTACTGGAATTCACTTTTTTTTTTTTTTTTAATATTAATTTAAGCAATACAATATTATTTTCTACACTGAAATAAAAAATTTCGAACAAAACAAAAATTTTTCTTATAAAAATTGAATGCAAATGATATTTTATTTAATTGTTTTAAAATTGAAGGAAAGATACGATAAAAATTTTTTAATATATATCTTTTATCATAAAAATTTTTGCGACGACTTAAATGGATTAATGCGTGGTGATTATTCAAATAATTTGTATTATATTCTAGTTCAATCAATTGCTAATGTTTATCAATTAGGAGAGTATTTGGACATGAATAGCGATTTCTAATTTTATTTAATAAACAAATTTTGTCCAATAATAACATAGATAATCATTGTGAATATGTTACAAATTAGTTCAATTACATCAAATTTGCTTAGTTATGTGTATGTGTATATTTTTTCCTGCATGTGCACTTCTATTACAAATAATGTTATCATTAGCGATATAATATAAAATTAAATTTCAAATTTCGCTCATAACTTCCAAATTAATAGTAATCTTAATTCATGAATGAAAAGTATCTAATGGAAAATTATAAACTCATACACCATAATGAAGAAATTAGAAACAAAAATTTTAAATCATTGTATATCGCTGCAATACAACTGCGATGTGGAGAATGTATGTAATAAAAAACGTAAAATAAATAAAATACTTTTTTCAATATTTGTATTTTACTTTGATTATATAATAGTACTTCAATTGCCAAATATCAATATAAAATTAATAAAATTATATAATTTTGTTTTCAACGTGTGTGATAAATATATTGTTAACCGTTATCGTTATTAGCGCATTTAAGAACCGCGCCGATACGAACGCGATATACACACATGTTATGTCACTCGGATATTTAAAAAAATTTTTATTTCTACCTTACTTCGAACATTGATGTATAAATTGTACTACAATTTTAAAATAAGAAATATAAAACAATGCAGATAAACATTAATGACAGTGTTGATAAATATACTTTAATTGAACATTTCTTAAAAACAGAAAAAAATTAAGTTAGTATGATTAGAGTATAGGTAGTACAACACTGGTATTCATGACTGCGAACTCTATTTTAATCCGACGATTTTATTTCCACTCTATCGTGGGGCAAACACAGTTTAAAATAAACGTGCAAGAGTCTAGTAACGTCTGGACAGTTCCGAGTCTTTTTTAACACGATGAAGAAACGGTGCGAGCCTCAGTATTGCATTGGAAACATCCAGAGAACGAATTCGTAATCAAACTTTTAACGAGTACATTTGTAATACACCAAAGAAATTGATGTGATATTTGTTTTTTTAGTTCCTGTTGTATTACTTTACACACGTACGTATTATATTAACGTTATTCACAATCTCTTAACATCGCAGTTGTAGGTTATCAGTTTTTTTTTAATTATTTAAACAAAATTTGTTAAGCATTGCATAATTAATGTAGCTTTATTTGTTTAAGTAGTTTAACTGTTACAACTGATAAAATGTATTGTGTATGTTTTATAAAATTAACAATATTTTTTTTTAAATACATTGTAGTACATTTTTTAGGTAAGACTTTCCAACATGACAAAAACAACAAATTCAACTGCACTAGAATGGAAGGAGAAAGGCAACGTGGAATTCAACAAAGGGAATTGGTCAGAAGCTTTAAGTTGTTATACAAATGCGCTAAAACTTACGAATGAGAATAATTCTGAAAAGGCTATATATTATAAAAATCGTGCCGCAGCATACCTAAAACAGGAAAAATATAATAAAGCAATAAAAGATTGTGACGAAGCACTTAAAATATGTCCAAATGATCCTAAAGCACTGTTTCGTAGATGTCAAGCGTTAGAAGCGTTAGAAAGATTTGAAGAGGCATATCGTGATGCAAGATATATTATTTCTGCAGATCCTGGTAATAAACCAATTCAACCTATTGCTGCGAGGTTACATGAAATTGTGCAGGAAAGACATAAACAAAATTCTCGTATCAGTGCCAAGGTTTGTATATCAACACTAAATAATTACTTAATACAATTGTGAAGCGTACATTGAAATTGATAAATAATTGAAACTGTAAAAATATCGTTAAATATGTATTAATATAATTCTACATATAGTTATGTACTTTTAAAGGTATCACAAATGATGGATATAGCATTTCAAATAGAAGGGGATATTCAAAAACGAGAAACAGCAATGAGCAATTTGCTTGTCCTTACTAAAGAAAGAGCAGGAGCAGAAATAATGTTTAACGATGGAATTATTTCTAAAATAATAAAGACAGTTAAACTTGAAAAAAACGAAGAAATAATAACAGTTGCTATTAGAATTATTGCAGAATTATGTAAAGATAATATTAGTAGAACTGAAAATATCTTAAAGAAGATTGGTATACCTTGGTGTTTAGAAATGATTAACAGTAAAGTTACAGAAAGAGTAAATGCTGCTCAATATTGTTTACAAGTTAGTAACTTTAATGAATGTAAAAAATTATTATTTTCAATATTAAATTAGATATTTAATTTAAACCTATGTTGCAGACTTTATTGAACGCCTATAGTGGAATGGATAACAAACCAGACTCAAAACCAAACAAAGAATTGTGTGATAAATACAACAAGGAGATTGATACTATTTTATCTTGTCTATTATACAGTGTAACAAACAGAACAATTTCTGGAATAGCTAGAAATGCAATTATTGAACTTATTATGCGTAACATTCATTATACTGCATTGAACTGGGCGGAACAGTTAATTGAACTTCGTGGTTTACAACGTTTAATGGAAGTAGCAAGTGAACTTGAAGAGTATAAGTATGAATCTGCAATGGACATTACACCATCTACTAGAACTTTAACAAGTGTGTGTTTGGCAAGAATTTATGAAAATATGTATTATGATGCAGCAAAGGAAAAGTTTAGAAATGCTATTGATGAATATATTAAAGATAAACTACTTACACCAGATATAGAATCGAAAGTAAGTAATAAATTATTTTTTTAATATCAAATGAAAACTGTAATATGAAAAATATAGATCTCTAACATATTTATTTTACTTTATACAGGTTCGCGTTGTAGTTGCAATAACAACTTTATTACTTGGCCCATTAGACGTTGGAAACACAGTAATTGCTAAAGAAGGTATTTTAGAAATGATACTTGTTATGGCAGGCACAGATGACATATTACAGCAAAAGGTTGCTTGTGAATGCATTGTTGCCGCTGCATCCAAAAAAGATAAAGTCACTGCAATTATCAATCAAGGCGTGAATATATTGAAAAAGTTATATCAATCTAAGAATGATTCCATTAGAGTACGTGCTTTAGTAGGATTGTGTAAATTAGGTAGTTCAGGTGGCACAGATGCCACAATAAGACCATTTGCTGATGGAGCAACAACAAAATTGGCTGAAGCTTGCAGAAGATTCTTGATTAATCCTAAAAAGGAACAGGATATGAGAAAATGGGCAGTAGAAGGATTATCATATCTCACTTTTGATGCTGAAGTCAAAGAAAAACTAATTGAGGATGGTAAAGCAATTCAAGCAATGATAGAACTTGCCAAAACTGGAGATCAGTCTGTAGTTTATGGTGTCGTTACTACATTAGTGAATTTATGTAATGCTTATGATAAACAAGAACTTATACCAGAAATGATTGAGTTGGCAAAATTTGCAAAACATCATATACCAGAAGAACACGAGCTTGATGATGTAGACTTTGTGAGCAAAAGGATAGTTGCACTAGCTAAAGCTGGTATAACAAATGCACTAGTTGCACTGTCTAAAGCGGAAAGCCAAAATAACAAAGAATTAATAGCGCGTGTATTTAATGCAATTTGCAGTCAGCAGGATGTGCGAGGAATTGTTGTTCAACAAGGTGGAGCAAAAGCACTTTTACCTTTGGCTTTAGATGGAACAGATAAAGGGAAGAAACAAGCATCACAAGCTCTTGCACGTTTAGGAATTACCATAAATCCGGAAGTGGCGTTCCCTGGACAAAGAATAATGGAAGTAGTTCGACCTTTTTTAAATCTTCTAAATCCAGAATGTTCCGCGCTTGAAAACTTTGAAGCTTTAATGGCTTTATGTAACTTAGCTGGTGTTAACGACACTGTTAGAAAACGAATTTTAAAAGAAGGTGGTTTTCAAAAAATTGAAGCTTACATGTATGAAGATCATGAACTGTTACAACGTGCATCTACGCAAGTTATGAATAATTTAATAATGTGCGAAGATACTATAAAATATTATGAACAAGAAAACGATAGAATTAAATATCTAGTCATTCTTTGCGAGGATGAAGACCCAGATACAAGTCTGGCAGCAGCAGGAGCCTTAGCAATGTTAACATCAGTTAGTATAAAATCTTGTATTAAAATATTCGATTCAAAGGATTGGGTAGAGTCATTACGTTATTTACTTGCTAATCCAAATCCTGATTTACAACATAGAGGAGTTGTAATTGTTTTAAATATGGTGAAAAGTACGAAAGATGTTGCAGCAAAAATAATTGAAACAGATATAATGGAAATTTTAATGGCACTTACAAAAAGTGATACAGTGCAAAATAAAAAGATAAAAGAACTAGCGGCTACAGCTTTAGAAGCTGCATCAGAATGGAAGCTTATTAAAAAGAATGAAAATGAAGAACAATCATCACAGGATACAAATAATTTGGAAAATGTCGAATAAATCTGTGCAATATTTACTTAGTTTAATTCTTCCCGTGTTGTGTAAAGTATATCTAACAGTGGTTATAATTTATAATACCGTAAAGTGCCTAAAAACGTGTTAAATTTCATTTTTCATAGGATATAATCTAATTAAAAAGCTACATGTTTAAACATATTTTTTAGATAAAGCTATAAAAGGTGTTGCATTTAGTAACAATCTAATACTGTATAGTATTACCAAATAGTGTAACAAAATTATTTATTTAATATTTAAAAATCTAAATTATTTATTTTGTATAAATAATGTCTGTATACATGTATGTATATATATATACACATATATGTACAAGTTTCATAATGTGTAACTATTTCTATATAGTATTAAATTTAGTATTCAATTTAATAACTAATAAATATAAAAAATTTTATTATAAAAATATATATATTATACTTTTAAAAATGGATGATTTAAAGCTTGATCTGCAGTAAGACGTGCCTTATAGTCCAAATCCAATAATTTTAATAAAAGATGATAAGCTTCTTTTGGAAACGGACTGTCCGATGGTACCTTAAAATATTTAATAAATATTTTTCAACGTAGAATTCTTAATTATTCAAAAATATAAGAATTATATTTTTATTCTTAGTTATATTCATAGATAAAAAATAAAAATACCTTTTCACACGTGTTATGATCTTTACTATTTAACGAACTCTTATTTCTTTTTTGTAATTTCTGACATAAAGATACAATATCAACACCCGGTATATCTTCGCTAAAGATAATTTTTTTTCCTGAATTATCAAAACAAATGTTGAAAATATAAAAAATAAATTAAAGGATGAATTAAAACAAAAGTGAAAAAAATTAATTGCCTGCAATATGAATGGAATTAAAAAATAATTATTTATACCTAATTTGTGTGCGCATTGCTGCATTTTATTTGATCCAAATATAGTTGTTATTTCTGCTAAGGCTGTACAGTCATCTGGCGAATGGAAAAATGGTTGAGTACCACTGAGTATACATAACATCATTACTCCACTTGCCCAAATATCAATTGCAGGCGTTTGTGAAGGATGCTTTAACAGAACTTCAGGAGCACGAAAACCTGGAGTACCAGCTCTTGGAGCAGTCTGCTCTGGTCTTGATATACACAACGAACAAACCTTTGCTTTTCCAAAACAGTAACACTTTTTTTCTGTACTTTTCTTTCTTGTTCTAAGAGAAAAATTCAAACTATTCTGAAAAAATATCAGAAAATGTAACAGGAATATTTCTTATAGGTATATAAATGTTTCCTACGATTGCAAATAATACATGCTTTTACCTCGTCCGATCTTTTTCTCTTAGCAGCTTGTATTTCAGAATTAACTAATTTAAGACTTTTATTAGACTCCTTTTCTGCTTTTTTTTCTGGTACATACTCTTGTGCTAATCCAAAATCAACTAACAAGTATCTGTTAAAAAGTGAATAATTAATGTATTATATTTAAATGTAAATAATTTATACTACTTTACCTTTTATTGCACCTATCGTATAAAAAATTACTAGGTTTAACATCTCTATGTATAATATTAAAATTATGAACCCTTCGTAATGCAGTCAATAATGCTATCATATAATCCTTTGTTTCTTGAACAGTCATGTCTTGTACATATTCCTGTTTAATATTATTGCATCAATACTCTCACTCGACATAGTTAAGATTAATTGAAATATAAATAAAAAAGTATTTTACCGAAAATTTATCATGTCTCATATATGGCATTACAAATACTACCGTTTCAAAGTTTCTTAAACATAATTCTAATCCAACTACATAATCTTTTCCCCTGAAAAAATTAATATTTTATGAATACATGCTTATATATATTATTTTAATTATAACAAATATTAAAAATATCGATTACCCTATCTGCTGCATACATTGTAATTCTCGTTCAATTTTTTCAGGATGTCTGGTTGGAACTAAATGTTTTAATGCAAATTTTTTAGAACCATCAGATGATTTTAAAGTAGCTAAAAACACAGAACTGAAAGTTCCTTCTCCAACCTTTCCATGCACATGAAACAAATCTTGAACTAAAGGAATTGTGTTTCTAATGGCAACATTTTTTTCTAAAATGGTATGAATATCGTTAAATTTCATTTTTTCAGTTCAATTTAAACAGTTTTTGTAAACAAAATTTTTTACCATCATCATTGTCCTCTTCCATTTGAGTTTTTTTTTCCATAACTTCAATATATCATTTAACGCACACGATGAAGTAATAAAATTACTAGTTTATTAATTATTTGATTAATAAATGTATAATTTCGCTATTTAACATTAAAAAAAAAAACGGTCACGTGTACGATAACCTGTCAAATATTAGACATTGGCGCCATTCTAAATACTTAAAATACACATATTTAGTAGCATTAAACAATAAAGTAAAATACGACATCGATTAAACATTTTTTCGATTAGAAATTAATTTCTTATAATTTAAATTCACTAATTTTTAATAAAATATTCGTATTTACAATAAATATTAATTATATTTTTACTTCTTAAACATTAAAGCTTTTATTGAGCTGAAAATACAATAACTATTTTGAATTTACGCATTTGTTTCATATTTCATTATTTACATAGAACTCTTGCGAAATATTCATTACCATTGGTATTATTCGATAATATACAGTTGAAGAAAGAAATTCTTATACGCATGCACACGTGTACCTACGTAGTTGTCTTACACATTTGTTGACAAACGATATTGTATTTATATTTTTTATTCTATATATAATATTATTAGTTTTTGTAACAGTAATAATTATGTAACAGTAATAATTAATACTGAAAGTATTAAAATTATTCTTTAATGTATTTTAACTGATAATATAATAAAAAGCTTCAAGCAGAGGTTAAAGTGAAGACCATACTAATAGTATGTACTTCGATTTAATTATTAATACTTATTATTTACTTATTTTCCCAATTCTTTTATATAAAATAACAATTTTTTTTTAATTTTAGGTTATAATATAATTTATATAAATGTATAGTTATGTTTTTAAGTGTAAAAAATTGAATTGAATTATTTAAAGCAATTAAGATATACACTAATCTAGTTGCATCTTTTATAAAACGTGAAAGATATTGAAGTAATAATGTTTAACGTCAATTCATCCAAATCGTCGACACCATCCTTGGAAACAAGTAAGGAAAAAAGCATGAGTGACATGGACTTTGATAAGGTACTTCTTTACCTTATGAGCACTCAAAAAAGGTTTAAAGAAAATATTATAATTCCAAGAACTGTGGCTCCTGTAAAAATTAAAACCAATAACGAAAAATTAGTGGAAAATGTAATAGAAAGTTGCATCTTTAAAAGTATTACAAGTTGTGTCATAGGTATGTTTGTACTATATTATACGAAACAATTGCTACTTGTATCGGTACATTTAAAAAAAAAATGAGATTTGTAGGATATAGCTTGGGAGCTATAATAGGTTTGTTTACAACTAGTGTGAATCCAAATGTGACCACTGTTGAGAAACAGCAGACTGTCCGTCAGGTATTTACAGAAATGAAAACTACAACACTGAGTTATGCAAAAAATTTTGCTGCAATTGGTTGTATATTTGCAGCAGTTGAATGTACAATAGAATCGGTAATATTTCTTTAAATTTAGTATAAACTTTTTTTTAAATAAACATTTGTATATATACCATAGTATTATTCTAAAATTTGACTTTAGTACAGAGGTAAATCTGATTGGAAGAATGGCACTTATGCTGGTGGTTTAACAGGTGGAATAATAGGACTAAGAGGTACTATTTTATGTTAAATTTAAATGGGAACTTAATAACTTATTGTTTAATACGATTTTATGTTTTAGCTGGTATAAAAGCGGGTTTACTTGGTGCGGCGGGCTTTGCAGCATTTTCAACGGTAATAGACTACTATATGTATCAATCTTAAACAATAATGTCACAAATTATAGTAGATATATTTGTATAAAAAAGGTACAAAACGCACTCTGAGTGTACCTGTACAATACATATAAAAGCGCGAGGATGTCCTTAGTATAAAAATGCATACAAATAAGTACAATGGTTAAAAAATAAAATTAATTCGCATAATACATTGATATTCATTTCGTCTCCATTCCCACAAATTTCAATTTTTTTAACATAACATATTAATTAAATCGTGTAAGCCTTTTTTGAGACACATGTATTATGGAGACCGCTAATAATAACTACTAATAATAATATATACTATTAAGTAAAAATAAAATAAATGTTGTTCGAATACGATACTTTACATATTGCAAATGTATAAACACATGGAAAACTATATTTTCTATCCAACATTGCTTATCACAGCAAAAAGTAAATTTTTTTTAGTTTTTAAATATACCGAATGATTACTAACAGTTTGATAGTGGCAGTCTTAAAACATTTTTGTATAAAAAAATATACATGGAACGTTGGAAGATATGCAAATTGTCTACTTTCACCAATTTATCTGTTAATTAAGTAAAATACCAATCTTCATAAAATGTTACCATATCTTATGTATTATATAACTTATATACTTTTTTATCACTGGATTCATATTAGATTTTACCAATACGATTCACTTATTTCGAAATGAGATTTTTTTATATAGTACTTAAAAGATTCTGCATATTTTATATTCTATATTTCAATACTATATCATAATTCACCAAATTGTACTGTATTTATTTTATGAAATATAAGTTATACTAGTTTTGATATCTGCATTTTAATCATGAAAACTGTAAATTGTTTTTTTAAAAATGAATATGCAAGGCACTTGTCACACATGTCTATATTGTATTGTTATAAATTGTTTGTCAAATTATAGTCACTTTATATTTAGTTTTCTGTACTTTTAATTGGTTATCTTGTTTTTTGGTTTTGTTAAAACACTGAATAATTTCTTTTATCGTTGAGTACTTTAAAACAAAATTATTTGAGTAAAAAGCGTATATTTTATAAATACGTTTGTCAAAAATAAAGTCTTAAAAATTGTATTTTTTTTTTTTTTTAAATTGTTTTAGCATATTAATTCATTTAATATACTTTTTTTGGCACCTGTAATGGCGAAGAATTTGTTTTTTTTCTTCACACATTTGTGCAGAGGGCATATATAATTAAGGTTGTTGCTGTTGCATTTGTGCCTGCATTACCGCCACTAGTTCTTGCATTCGTCGTAATTCTGCTTCTTTTTCTTGCAAAATACGATCCTTTTCCGATACAGAATTGCTTCTCTCCGATTCTGCAATGCTATTCAGAAAAGTAATGAATTAATAAATATGTATCAAATATTTTCTAAAAATAATGATATATTTACGTTTGTCTTCGAGGCGGCACAGGAGCTCCTTTTGCTAATCTTTCACTGCGATAATTTTCGTAATGTACTTCTTGAGTCACTTCTTGTAAATCCTGCATATGCGTGCTGCAAACATATGAAAGCAATAAATAATTAAAATCTTCTTCAAACTCTAGTAAACTATTTTAAATTAGTACTACGTACATTAACATTGTCCTTAGTTTTATAAAATCGCAATGATCAGGATTTTCAACTTCTACTACACCCCATGGATATAATCGTCCACGTACTTTTCGTCCCTTCACTTCTAGCAAAGTATTTGCTCCGCATACGGCAAATGGAACAGCTTCCTTTAGTTGTCTAACTTGTTCCTTATAATCTTCATCCTCGTCACTGTCACAATCTGGTAGAGGATAGATCTTTATACCACTACCCTCGATTTCTTCCATAACTCGTTTTTTTAAACGCAGTACTTCTTTTTTTGTAAGTACATCAGCTTTTGCAATTACAGGCACGATATTAACTTTATTATGAAGTTGTTTCATAAATTCTATATCCAAAGGTTTTAATCTAATAAAAGTAAAAAAAGATACAAAGACGATAACATTTTTATCATGTTGCGATAAAATAAAATTGTAATTAACGTATATATCTTACCCATGACCAAATGGTGAGATAAAATAAAAACAACAGTGTATTCTATTATCTACTATATTCCTCCTATTTAAGCCACTTTCATCGCGTAAAAATCTTTCAAATTGATCATCTATGTATTGTATAATGGCTCTAAAACTATCTGTATTATCAATTGCATCTCCATAACCAGGAGTGTCAACAACAGTCAATCTAAGTTTGACACCTCTTTCTTCAATCTCCACAGTCGAAGCATCAAGTTTTACAGTTTGATTAGTTTTTTCTGTTTAAATTATATCAATATATTAATTATAATACCTAAGATATATAAACATAGAAATGAATATATAAATAAAATTTAATTCACCAATAGCATCAGGAATTACACGTTCTGGATATAAATCGGTAAGAAATAAACTATTGACTAATGTAGATTTTCCAAGACCGGATTCTCCAACAACCATAAGTGTAAATTCAAATCCTTTCTTTACCGATTTTCTGTGTACTTGATTAGGTAAATTTGCAAATCCTACATATCCAGGAGTTTCAAGACTAGCAAACTATTCAAAATAAGATACAGAATTAAATTGGAGTTTTAAATTCTTATTTTCCGCAACATAAGAAAATATTGTAGTATTTAAAAAATAGTACAAACAGATTTTTTGATAACAAAGAAAGATTATATTTCGATTAAACAATACTTACTGTTTTTATACTTTCACTAGACATTTTTTTTTTTGTAACAATTCAATCCACCGGTAAGAAGAAGTTAACGTGGTTACGCGTGTGTTGAAATGTTATAAAAAATAATAGGAAACTAATTTTCAAGCTAACAAATGCCGTATTGTGACAGAACACAAGATCACAATCATACCCGACATATATTTCGAATAAAATGGATAGTAGGTTATTTGAATTTGAATTTCTCTGCTTTAATCCACATTACTTTTCTATTATTGGTATACATTGAATACTAAGCAGAAGCATAATTAATTAATTTAACAGTTTTACGCGTAGACTCATCGAATACGAAACAATGATATTGCACAGACTGTACAGGAAATGTTACTGTACATCCGTGTTAGGAGGGAGAAGGGGGCAAATCCTTAATAGGGGAGAAGTTTAGGCGTGGCTACTGAAATAACTTTGGTATTCCACAAAAAAGTATTATGATCATAATAATTTTGTTTTTAAATTACAAATTTTCCTTGGCATACATTAATATTAACTATTTAATTTTAAGTGCGAGATATAATTGATCCTAATATGTATTCGTTAAATGTTTAAAAGCTTATATTAAAATTTAACATTAAGTTGTCTTATGAAACATCTTTTTGGAATACAACATTTCAATATACTTAAAAGTAACTTACAAAATATATTAAGAATGTTACATGTTGTTCACAATTCAAATTACACAAATTTGATCTCCTATCTTTTAATTTTCTAACGATACATTACACAAATACAAGGCAAACGACTACTTTATTCAGGAAATAGTATCATATACAAGCATAGTTTTACATAATATTTATCATTAATTCAAGTTTTCCTTTATTTATTATCTCATAATTATCGATACTTTTTCAAATGATCGACATTTATTACTAGCATAGTTAATTCGTTACACAATATTAATGCGTAATAATCGGCACATTATCCTCATACCCATTCAGTGATGTATAACTTTTTTTCAATCACTCAAATATCCTTCATTTTTTGTAATTATCGTTATTTCACAAGCACATAAATAATTGTTTAATATTTTTTAATCAAACATGAATTTTCATATTAAACAATTATTCATGAATCATTTTAATAAGCACATACAATGATTGGTATTAAAGTAAAACATAAAAATTATAAGGAAGGAAATGAAAAGAGGGACAAAGTTTTGTACTCTTTAAAACAAAGATTATTCTAGAGTACAATATTATTAGAAGAATCAGCTTTTACGAAATCAAGTATACATACGGTGATAGCATATATTTGTAATAGTTTGTACACATACCCTCGATATTATTATAAACTGATACAACACCCAACATGAAATTGACATGAATATTAAAATGTACTTTCCGTAATTCAAAATCATGATTCACGTATATATATATATATACATATATACACATAATACGAGTGTCTGTATGTGCGCGCGTGCGTACACATATATATACATACGTGATACGATTTATTACATTTATACGTATATAATTACACATAACCAATATTATCAGAGCATGCATTATGCACACAATTTTTAGTTTAAGTTCCTAATTTATTATTACATTTTTTTTGTTTGTTTTGTTTAACTAAGAAGTTAATGTAAATAGAGAGGGCACTAGATGAGAAAATTTTATTCTTAATTAAAAATGCCAAATACGTAGAACTTAAAAATCTCATTAAATCACTTTTCATTATTATGTATTTGTGGGGAAGACTTCCCCTTAGGGGTAAATAAAAATTATTACAATTTCATTTCATCTCTGAAGAGATTCTCCCCACTACATTTGAAGAAACTAAGGGATCTTGTGTCGGTTTCCAAATGTTTTTGTTGGGAAAGTTTCTTTCCCTGAAACTTAGGGAATCAGAAACTAGTAATGACGATAATGTGTTTACTTCTCATCAGTATTAATTTTCTCCTCCCGAGGTTTTGCACCACCATATATTGAACTTGATTTACTTGATTCAGCAATTGCATTTATGGGATCTTGAATCGTCCTTGGTGCTAACACCAGACGTTTTCTTCCACTTGTATCCGCTGTAATAATAATATTAGAACCTACTCTATTGTTTTAAAGATATTTATCTTAGTAAAACAGTCATATATACCCAAACCTGGAGGTGGATCTTTATGGAAAGGTTCGTCATGAAACGGTTTTCGTTCTGGACCAGTTCCACGAGGAGGTGGTCTATTACCATACGATTTAGCCGCCGTGTTACGCGACCACTCTCGACTTCCACTTCCTGTATCATCATTAAACTGATTATAGTTGCCCCGGTTACCCCTCATTTCCCATGTACTACCTTGTTTGCCAGGACCATGACCTTGACCTACATATTGGCCACCTGCAGATTATCATTATATTCAATTTTAATTTCTATAACAATACGTGCTTATATAAGTGTACGCGCATATGTAAATGCGATACAAAATTTTACTTCGTATATAAAATGATTATTTAAAAGGTTTATAAAATTTTGTTGTATATTAAAGTACAACAAAATATACTATGATATTAATTAAATTAATTGGTAATATTAAACTTAAAATATTTAAGAGAAACGTTACGCAGAGCGTAACGTTTACTCGAGTACATAGGTTTTCTACCGAAATCATCGCCGTATCCACCACGGCCACCATCTCTTGGCCTAAAGCCTCCACCACTTCCGCCACCGGTGCGAACTCTTCTGTCAAAACCACCTCCTCGGTCGTTTCTTTTACCCTCTGCTACATCTATTTTAATAAGACTTCTATCTACTTCTACTGCTCCATCCATTTCCAAAGCAGCCTCTAAGTCTGCTAAATCTTCAAATTCAACATAACAAAAACCCTTAAACCTATAAAAAAAAAAAATAAAATAAAATAAAATAAAATCACATAACTTCAAAGATCGTATAGTGTTAAAAAGGTTTTATTATTTATAACATGACACGTATAACTTAATCATATCACGAGTAATTTTAATCACACGAACCTATCAGTTTCTTTATCTTTAACCAATCTGATTCCTTTAACATTAAGTTTCTCAAAAATCTTATCAACATCTCCTTGAACAACTCCGTTTGGCAAATTTCCCACATATGCGGTATAAGGTGGTTCGGTTGGTAATGGCTTTCTGCCACTTCGATATCCACCTCCATAATCTCTGCACAAAAATAAAAAATCATTTATATCGATAGACAAAAATAAATTCTATTAAGTAAGATATTGTTTCATATAAAGATGTTACGTACATAACCATGTACAAATTTTGTACAACCAACATTCGTATAAGAAGAAAACATTATTTTTGTATTTTATTATTGTTTAACCTCATTCAATGAAAAATAATAGAGAACATTAAACACTTGAGGGTTAATACATAGATATTAGTAAATGCTATTGCAATAAGAAAAAAGTCTTGTGCTTGTTATTAAGGATTAAACACACAATAATAAGAATATGTAAAACTCTCTAATTCTGACAATCATTTAAGCACTAATTTTCTTAAGAACACATTCTGACGAATAATACAGAGTTAATTGCTATTTCGTGTTGCATCAAACAGTAGTTTTAAATAAATAAATTGTATATCCTGCACAAATTTTAAGTCAATATCTTCGTTAATAATGCCACGAGGAAAATACACCATTGTTTGGCCGGCCAAAATAAAGCCGCGTGTCGAAGGCACCATATCTGCAAGGTGCTGCGCTACACTTTAATCGAAACTCACTTAACCTTAAAATGGTAAAACTATCGAAGAAAAGAACCGTTTCTTTCTGGGTTCGATGCACCGATTAACTACCAGTGTTGCAATATTTTTAAAAATCTTCACAACTGTTGTACACCAAAGAAATTGCAACTTATACTTGCCTTGGATCTTCGTAACCACCTCGACCAGCCATATTGGATGCACGAAACTGACCGGGACCGCGCGGGTCGAGTAAGATACTATGTTCAAGATGGCACTTTTCTAATCACCAAAAATTTTCAAATCTCGAATCTACGCAAACTTGCTTAGGAATCGTTGCTCGTACCAGTGAATCTCAACGGTATTCTATAAGACGATTAAAAGCTTCCTAACGAACGATACTTCTACAATTACAATTGTTTTTGTTATGAATTTTTTAATTCTTAGACTACGACGAGGTCCTTTCAACGAGTAACTTATTTTTCAATTTCTATTGCATAATATTACTCAAAATTTTTACGAATAGTTCTACAAAGATAGTTCTACAAAAAAATAGAAAATTTTTAAGAAAAACGATTGACAGTCTGTGCGATTAAAAAATGAAACGTACACTTAAAATTTTTCATTCTATCTATTATTTCTATCATCCGAATAATTATTGTTTCGAAACTATTTAAATACCAAATCATTCGATTGTTTTTATGATATTTTTATTCTAGGTACTTATTAGATTAGCGTAGTTTTTAGTTAAAACAAAGCAAGATGGCAGACGGGACCATGCACATGGTAGAGGTTTTTTCAAATGACTGCGAAATGAAGGAGATAAATAAAATTGATTGTACAATTCTTGATTATTTTACAAAGCTCAGAAGTGAAACTGAATCTGAAAGAATAGATAGTGGAATTGATCTATTGAAGTATTTGGTGCAGCAAAATTCAGTAAGTGTTTATTCACGAATAACCTCAAAGTAAATCATTTTTATGAAACGCGAAAAATGATCATAGATTGTAACTAGATAAATTGTTTGAAAGAAAAATTATATTTTAGGAGCAAAATGACAGTCAAGAATTTAAGTATGCTATGAAAAGGCTTATTCGGAGCTTGGGTTCTTCAAAAACAACTTCTAGAATAGGTTTTTACACAACTTTGACAGCTTTTTTAATAATGAACCCTGAAGCATCGATAGAAAATTTTTTATCTATAGTAGACAGTGAATTGCATCCGGTAAACAGTAATACCAAAAGTGTAAGTAAATCGATATCTGTTGTATTGTATCGGTATTTTGTATTTAATATTGTCCGATATTATTTTAGGAAAATGGTGATATTTATATGGGACGTATATTAGCTTATGGAACGTTAATAAGATCTAAAATACTTTCAAACAGTACTAGTAAAACGCAACTACAAATTGTGCAAGATCTTATTAATGCAGGCAAACAACGTAGTTATTTATCATTTGTTTCTATTTCGTTTCTCATTGAGTTTATACATCAAATCGATGCTGGATATATTAAAAAATCAGTTTGGCCAATTATTGAAAAAGAATTTGGCAAACCATGGGTGGAACAAACGTTAGATTCATTTTATGCTTTGTTAGTAATAAAAAACAAGTGTCCATTGCTTGTAAATCGTGAGTTTTCAAAAAAACATTTTGGTACAGAAGACATTATCGCCAAAGAGTCTATGAGCAATATAGTGAAAGTATTATTAGTAAGTATTTGCTAAAATTTTATTTGTATAAATTATTCGTAAAAATTTATTAACTTACGTATCGTTAATCTCCAGGACTTACCCAGAATTATATCGTGTCACCATCCAATATTCAAGCTGTTTTGCGAGACTCTAATATCAACTGAACTTACTATTGACTTTTGGACACGTATAGACCAGAAATTTATAAAACCATCTAAACTCGATGAATATTTAGCTATACAACTTCTCAAATTCATATTATCGAATACTGTAAATAAATCTATACTCCCATCGTTGTTATCACCAAATTATACGCAACATATGTTAAACAAATTTTCGGGATCTAAGCACCATAATAAAGATGAAATACTTCTTGGATTTAAAGAAGTTTTAAATATGCTAATATCAGCTACGAACAGCGATGACACTAAACTAAAAATACAAGTTGCTGTATTAAAGAAATTAATATTATATCCAGGTGATTTAATGATTGAGAAAAGGACAGGTATAAAAATAATTCAAGCACTTACTGGAAATTTGAATTTAGATGGTATAAAAAAAGTGTCAAAAATATATAGAGATATAATAGAAAATAAAATATCCAAAGAAAAACCAAATGCTAAAGTAGAGTTTTGGACAAATGCCGAAAGAATTTATGCTGCTCATTTATTGACAAGGTATTTATTTAACATTTTTTAAAATAGAACTTAATATTAAATTTTATCTTCTGTATGATTATATATGATGTATATAACGATATAATTTATTTATTATATGTCGCTAGATTAATGGGACATCCGAAAACGCTTGTGGATAGAGAATGGAGAATAGAGCAATTAAAGTTTTTATTTACTTATGGGTTATGCGAAATGCCAAATGTCGGAGTAGATCTGGCCCGTAAATATTATTTCGTATTTAATGTAATAATATACATGTACATATCTTCTTGTCTTTTCAAATTGTATTTTTTTTTATTTCTAGCACAATTTAAGGAAACATTTTATCGTGCGCTAGATCACAAGTTACCAAAATTGAATGATCTACGAAATGTATTAAGCGAATTAGTTCATTTTTTGAACATTCATTTAAAAAAACAAACTTTAAAATTAAGAAATCCATTAACGAATGAAGCAAAAAAATCTTGGGAAAAAGTGATACGTTTAATTGCAAATTTAGAAAATTCAAAAAAGACAGAAGCTGAACCAGTATTTCATACGATGAATTTACATATGGGTTTACAATTATTTTCAGACCCACAGATGGCAGTTATGGCCATCGATGAACTGCAAAGTTGTTACGAAAGGCTATTAAAGAAATCTAAAAAATATAAAACAGGTATTAACAGAAAGGAAGATGAACCAGAATGGGTCGAAGTGGTTGTTGATTTGTTATTGTCCTTCTATTCTAAAAATAGTCACTTATTACGATCATTAGTAGGATGTGTTTTTCCACATATTTGCCAGTATGTAACACCAACAGCTATACATCAAATATTGACAGTACGTAAATATTATAAATAAAATTGACCGATTAATAAATATTATATTTAAAATTATTTGTTTCTAGGTATTAGATGTAAGAAATGAGAAAGGGCCCCTTGTAACGAAAAATGGTTTTGATGATGAAGAAGAAGGAGACGAAGAAGATTCATCAGATACAGAATCGAATTCTATTAATGATAATGAAGATAAAAGTGATGAAGAAAATACTAATGGTGAAATGGAAATTTCATCGGATGAATCCGATTCGAATGAAGAATCAATGAACGAAAACGATGATGAAACGGTAACCGACAGATTACGAATGGCGGTACGTCAAGCATTAGGTGATGCTTCCGTTCAAACTGACGATGAGGATATAGATGTAAACAATATTGATGAGGAGGAAGGGAAACGACTAGATGAATCGTTAGCGGCAGCATTTAGAATTCTTCGGGAAAATCGTCAGCCACGATCTAAAAAACAAGAAAAGTCAGCACAAGCTCTAACACATTTCAGAATTCGAGTCATAGATTTATTAGAAACTTATTTAGAATCTGCTCCGTCAATGGCAATTGTACTTGATATGCTGCTTCCTCTTTTTACATTATTGGAATATTGTATTAAAGACCCTCATCAGAAACCTCTTCAAGATCGAGTTCGATCTTGTTTAAAAACATTGTCAGCGGTAAAAAAATTCAGAGATACAGAAAATATTGATGAAGAATTGTTAACAGTAATATTAAAGGTAATTGCAATCGAACGTCTAAATATATAATTTTATATTTAGTATATAATTAACGATTGTATATTTTTAAGGCTTTAATAGAGAAAGGGGAAAGAACCACGTCGGTTTATCATGAAATGAGTGATAAATTAGCAGAATGTTGTACATTACTTGTAAGATGTGCACAGCAAGCTAACGTATCTACAGATACAATAGTTCAAATTTATGAAGAAAATTTAACAGCCTTTTTCAAAAGAAGAGACTGCGTGCTGTCTCCTTTACTATTCAAAAGTATCTTACAATTACAATGGGAATGTAACTGGCAGTTAGCTCCTTTGCTGGTATATTTGAACAAATTTTTTTTATAAAGTTGTTGTGTTCCAAATAATATACGTTTATTCTTATAGGTGGACTTTGCCTTCGATAATACTGTACGGTCTTTTCGTCGAGGGTACGCACTTGAATTTTTAACACTTTTTTACAATAATGGTCGATTAGTTCATTTAGACACGAAACATTCTAATATAAGAATGAAAATGGAAAGAAAATTATGTAAAAATACTATAAATACACTTCAAGAATTGTCCAACGTGTACAAAGATGAAAATGAACCAGGTGTTACAACTAACAACAGCGATATAGGTAAAGAAGTTAGACAAAGGTATATTTGCCTTCTTTTGACGCTGCTGCGCAGCATTTATACTCATCATGTACCACAAGCATGGAATTGGAATGATATTGGAAACGTACTTAAAACATACAGAGCTCACGTGTCACTTGCAAAAGATACAAAAGTAGCATATAATAGATTAGCAGCACAAATTGGAATTCCACATAATAATATGTAAGTATTATTAATTGATAAGAACCTAGAATATTAAAATTTGATTGTAATATTAAATTTCTACTTGTTTTCTTATTTTAGACCACTAAAAAAACCTAAACATAAACAGAATGCTACGATAAATGGAGAAGTAAAAAATGCAGCGCATAATACAGAACAGTTAGATGATACACAAGAAAATGGAAATACACAAAACGATTTAGATGCGTCAAAGAAAAATGAGTTTAAGAAGAAGAAAAAAAACAAAAGTAAAGAGAAAGATAAACAATTGTTAAAAAAGGAAGCACGAATGTTACGTCAAAAAGTAATTTCGGAAGGTTTTGAACCATTTAACTTCAGCTCTTTTGCTTTACATAATCAGTCAAGTAAATCACTTCAGAATGGAAATTCTCAAACTGAAGAGACCAGTCCTAATTCTTCACAAAAAAGAACGCTCAAAAGTGTATCAGACGGCAATAAAATGAAAAGAAGAAAAAGTATACAAACTGCTTGATATTTAAACTATAATTAAATTAATACTGTCGTTATTTTTGTATAAGCATTTATAAAAATGTGTATGAAAAGTTTGTACAGCTTTAAAATATATAAATAAATCTTTAACATAAGCCATTAATGTTATGTTAATAAATGTATTTCTTATATATTTTGTTATAAATTTTAATTTTAATCGGACAAAGTTGGTGAACCTGTATATCAAATAATTCATTCTGTGATGTTTTTCAAATTGTTTGGTTAAAACTGAGATAGAGGGAGCGCGCATGAAATGTGTACTTGCATCTACTCGAGAGATTGTTTTTCTTTTTTATATTTCGTTGTTGATGAACTGTGATATTAACGAGGTGAATGTTAACAGATATTGTTTTAATAAATATTTGTACACACAAACATTTGTTATAAAATTATAATAGTTTTACTATACTATTATGTTATTTTTTTTCACAAGTTTTGAATTATATTGATATTAAGGTTAACCACGAGGTAAGGATACTTTCCTTAAGGCTATAATATTTATGAATATATTTCTACATAAATATTCATATTTTTAACAAGATGAAGAAAGGATTTAAAGAAATGAACACAGAGAGCGATAAGTGGTATAATGAATATCCCAAAATTGAAGAACCATGTAAACACTCTAAGTCTGAAGCAGAAATATCAAATTTAAAAAATGAAGCAAAAAGATATTTAGATGCAGAAACTTCTGTTTTTCAATTGAAAGAATCAAAATCTACTGATTCAGAGATTGCGTGGATAAGAACAGCATTGACACAAGGAACAACTTCAGACAAAGTAGCAGCTGCCATTATATTGGTGCAAAATAATCCGAAATATAATTTAGCTAGACTTACAATGCTTATTAATCAAGTAAGAGTTGCGAAACACAATCAATCCAACATGATAATAAAATCTTTGAAAGATTTGTTTTTGTCAGACCTACTTCACCCTGAATTTAAACTTGTTAAATTTGAAGAACAAAATTTAAATGAACTTGATAAATCTAATTCTGAAGATTCAATTGTTAAGTCAGATATATTAAGAAAAAAACTAATGGCCCATTGGTATTTTGAAGACCAACTGCGTGAACATTATGAACGTTTTGTAATGTCTTTAGCTACTATTGCATCTGATACAGTAGATGCAAATCGTGAAGTAGCAATATCAGTTATGACAGATTTATTAATAGGAAATGCCGAACAAGAGCATAAACTGTTAGAATTAATTGTAAATAAAATAGGAGATCCAAGCAGTAAAATAGGATCTAAAGTTATATTTTGTTTGAATAAATTACTACACGAACATCCTAATATGAAACTTGTTGTATTACGAGAAATTGAAAAATTATTATTTAGAAAAAATGTAGCACAACGAGCACAATACTATGCAATTTGTTTATTAACGCAATTCCTTCTAAATAGAGAAGATGAAAAAATTGCATCCACGCTTATTGAAGTGTACTTTGCATTTTTCAAAGCTTGTTTAAAAAAAGGAGAACCAGATAGCAGAATGATGGCAGCAATTTTAACTGGTGTGAACAGAGCATTTCCATTTGCAAAAATGGATTCAAGCGTATTGAATGATCATATAGATTCTGTATACAAAGTTGTACATATTGGTTCTTTTAATGTTTCTTTAAATGCTCTCAATTTATTGTATCAAGTAAGTAAGTTATAATATATTTATTACAAAATGTTGTTCAGTATTTTTACATTATTCATGTAGATTACAGGTAAAGACAAAGTTCAATCCAGCAGATTTTATTCCGCTTTTTATCGAAAGCTACTAGACCCACAAATTGGAGTGATAAATAAACGTGCACTATTTCTTAATTTATTGTTCAGAGTGCTTAAAAATGACAATAATAAACAACGTTTATATGCATTTATTAAAAGAAGTTTACAAATTGCATTATATTTTCCTGCAAACATGGCGTGTGCTACTTTGTACGTAATATCCAAAGTGCTACATACGCATAAGGAATTAAAAACTCTGTTATTAAAACCCAAGGATTATATTAAAATTGAAAATGAGAATTTAAAATCAAAAGATAATTCAGTAAATTTGGATGACATCAATGTAGTTGACGATAAATTTAGCTTAGAAGATTCCATTTTATTGACGAATGTTATATCTGAACCTAATATAAATAAGGAAATTAAATCTGGAAACGAAAGAGAAGATGATATAAAAATTGATTTTAATACACAAAAGGAATATGATCCTTTTTGTCGTAATCCTTTATATGCTGGAATAACTCAAAGTTTAAATACCGAGCTAATAACATTATTTAAACATTACCATCCAAGTGTTGCACTATTTGCAAATACTATCCTAGAAGGTATTGTATTTAGTAATATAACTATTACATTATAATATAAATTGATTCTAACATTATATTTATATTTTAATGTTGTTTTCACGTGTAGGAAAACCAATTGAATACACAGGAGATCCATTGGAAGACCTATCTTTAATGCGTTTTCTGGATCGTTATGTTTTTAAAAATCCAAAGAAATTGGAAAATAAAAAGGTACAAAAAAAGAATGATCCTTTAGCACAACGTGCAGGGTATGCACCTAAAGGTATTAGATGCATTCCAATTGATAGTGCTTCATACGTTAACGAAAAGGAAGAACGTATTCCAATTGATGAATTATACTTATATCGATATTTAAAAAAGAGAAAAGAATTCAAACACGAGTTTAAAGTTGAAGATGATGACATAGAAAGTGTTAATAGCGAAGAATTTGACGATATGTTAGACAGGTTAACAGATGGTAAAGATTTTGAAGATTTAGATATTGCAGCAGACATTCAAACTGGAAAAAAGAAAAAAGGTATATTATAATAACTTTTACATTTTACTTTAGAAATGATTTTTAAAATAAAATTATTTACAGGTACCGAAGAAGAAAATGAAGATCTAGATAATGGTAGTGTCAGAAGTGAAGCGAGTAATGATTCTGATGATATACATGATTCGAATGAAAATTTAGACGAAGACGATGACATAGATGATGAACTGCAAAATTTAAGCGATATTGATTTAGATGTAGATGACGATGATGTAAGTGACTTAGAGTTCAATGAAGACACTGACGATGATGAAGATATTTTAAATGATAGCATTAAATCAAGTATAAATAAACAAACAAAGAAACAAGATGAGAAAAAAAGTAAAAAGAATAAAAAATCGAAAGGAATTGATAATAATATATTTGTATCAGCGGAGAAATTTGCAGAAATGTTAGAAGAACATGGTAAACAAAAACGTAAATCTGGTAGTACAGATACATTTAATACCGCAGATGGTGCAAGTTCTGAACAAATAGAATGGGAAATGAAACGACATCAGAAACTCAGAAGTTCTGTACATAAAAACAAACGGAAAGGTTCTAAAACTTTTAAAAGGAATGTAAAAAAAATTAAACGTTAACTATAAAATAAATAAATTTTTAAACCTATTATGACGTTTTTGAATGTATATCTGTAAACGATTAAGATATTTTCACATTATAAAAAAAGAATTCTTTAATCGATACCTCATACAAATCAATAAAACTACACATATACTTATATACTAAACATTTTTTTACTTCATTTTAATTATTAGCCAAGAAAACATTAACATCAATACAACAAATTATATTATTGATACTAAATGTTGCAAGAAAAAGAATTCAATCCGTTGTTAGCTAATTAATTAAAATATTTAATTTAAAAAATGTGAAAATAAATTTATTTTCTTTTCACAGAAATATCTGTACTATAATACCGCTGTTATCTTATGTCAAAGCAAATATTTTTACAGTTATTATCAAAAAAGCTTTCACACGTTAGAAGATTGTTAAAACATCATTTTCATTCAATTTCTGCACGTACTGTACATTGTCATATTTTATTTAAATAAAGGTAATGAAATTGTCAATTTCTTTGGCAACTGAAACAATTAGCATACGACCATGTTTGTCTATTGAATACGAAAAAGATCGATTGAAAAATTAAATAATCAAATTAAGAAAAAGATGTTACGTTAAAAATAATTTACATTTGAAAAACAAAGAGTTCTACTTAATATTGATACATATTCAAAACTATATTTGCATTCAAATTGGAATTTTATTATTTTATAAATTAACTTTAAACGAAATAACTCTTATACAAGCAAAGTAACAGTTGCAAAAGAAGTTGTAAGTGCATTTTTACGAAAGTATATTATAAAAATAACTACTTTTAGATTACAGTGACACAGGCATGTAATAAGCTTGACCTATTTGTTCAATTTTACTTTACCATTAATCATAAAAAAACATTTAAATCTATGATATCGTTACTGTGCAATGACCAATAAATCTTCATCTTTTATTTTGTACACGCTATTTTGTGTTATATACGACAAATTCTAAAGCGTGCTGTGTACGTATATCGGAAGGCTGGACGCTACTCTGCATCAGCTTTTGTTGAACTTTCCTCGTCATGAGTAGGGCTATGCCATGTCAACCGTTCTTCATAAAACTTTATCACGATTTGTGGACACTTTTCATTGGCAATTCGAGCAGGAACTAAATCCGCATCATCCGTTCCTTTCCATTTCATTAAAAACATCAGTTCTCCGCTTGAATCTGTTGCACCAATAATTCGTTCAGGCTCTAAATTCCTGTCAAAGCCTACATAAAATCAAAATACAATAGTTAAAAAAAGATTTCATATATATTTAAATATATTGTTTAAACTTAAAAGACCGGATATAAAAAGTTACCTTCGGGTTTCTTTTCTTCGGTCATTTTTTTCTTAACATGAGTAGACGCAGGACCGCTTGAACTTTTTCGTTTCTTTTGATCTTTATCCTCATGTCTCTTACCAGCTGCAGCTGCTTCCTTCTTTTTACGTTGTTCTTCGAACTGTGCAATTAAATCTGGACAATCGAGATTTTCTTCAGGTTCCCATGTATTTTCTTCATTGGAATATCCTTTCCATTTTAGAAAATATTCAACCTAAATTACAATAAATAGTTAGCAAATAATTGTATCAACTAGTGTGCAAAAAAACTGATACTAAGAATCACATACTTTTCCTTTAACTACTCTTCTGTCTAAAACTTTTTCAACGCTGAATTCCTCTTCTCCTTCGGCATCTGTAGGGGATGACTCTTTTCCTTTGCTCATTCTTCTTTAATACTGCGAATACGTTTTACAATACAATGAAGAACATTCAAATAAAAGTAATAAAATACATAAGAAAAAAAGGAACAAAAGTAGAAATATAAGTATAATTAAAATAATTGATCAAATTTAAATCACGAACTGATAAAACAACTTGATAAAACAAATTATTACAATATAAAATAACAGTACACTCGATAATTTTGTAAGAAAAAAGCTTCAAAGATGCAAAGATAAACGAACACGGTGCAAAATGGCGGTATGGTAGCCGGGAAGCGGATTTTACTTGTTGAATTTATGTGAAAATGAGATAATAAATAATATTAACTCGTATTGATTTTTATTACGATTATATTTGTAAATGTCTGGTCACAATTTTTTATTATCGTACTTACTTAAAAGACAGCAGTAAGTTACACGAACACGCTATCTGAAACAACGCAGGCGGGCTTTCTGGCACTTTAGCGTCTCGTTACCGCGTTGCCGCGAAAAATACCAGGTTGACCAACATACGATTCAAAAAAGATTTAACGAATTTATTATCTTTCGACGTCGAAAATTGATGCGATATAAACAAATTTCAAGTTACTTATATTTCTACGTAGATCATAATTAATTTAGACTCGTAAAGCTTTATAATTATTACAAAAATAATATTAAAATATAGTACATTTTTATAATTCAAGCAATACTTTTTTTTACAATTTCATCACCTATCAATTCAAAGTATTTGTACGTTAAATTTTTTTCAAGAATTTAATTCCTTTAATATTTTTTATTTGAGTATTTAAAAGTTATTTACAAAACAATATACAATATATATATATATATATATATAATATTTTAGTGCACGATTTAGACGTACTTCGAACAGTTTTTTTAAAAACATTAAAAATTCTCATATGAAACACTATTACAACTATCTTTAAAATCGATCACTTCTATGAAATAATTTAATCGAGTAATTCATATTTTAAAACCATTGATATTTAAAAAAATTAAAATACATAATTTTGTATCAAACAACAGTGTATCACAAATGATATTAAAAAATTATAGAATATTACAGTTAAAAAAAAAAAAAGAAACAAAAAAATTGTGTTATGTCGTAATATTAATGATTATTCTGATAGATGGCGCAATTATTTGAAATTTCAATACTGATTTTCCATTCTACGAAAGTTATAGCTTAAACGGCGCTGAAAATTCAGAGCTGGCAAGGACTTTCAAGGTATTGTTAAAATAGAATGTGCAAAATAGTATTATATGGTAGAAACTACTCAGTTCGTTAATATTAAATAATAAATATTTTCATTTAATTATATTTTTTATGCAATTTGTAGAATAATATTCGAAATGGCTGCCCGATCCATTGTGAAATATTTACGTCCAAAACCTGTTATATTCCAAATTCATAGATGTGCTTCACTTTCTACGTTTGAAATACAGCATAAAACTCCTACTATTAAAAAAGTAATGCCTATACCAAAAGCACATTACGGTGGGCGACATACAGTTACTCTTTTGCCCGGTGCTGGAATTGGTCCAGAATTGATGACCTATGTGAAAGAGGTACAAAAACATTATTTATATACTTTTAGTAAAAAATCACTTCTTGAGTATGTTATTACTCGTGTGTCCTTCAAACTATTAGATTAAATATTCTGTTAAATTTTTAAACCGTCTGTTAATAAAAAAAAAGTCTTATATAATTTTTTATCTACTTGTTATAGGTTTTCAGTTATGCAGGTGTACCGGTAGACTTTGAAGATGTAGATATCGATCCAAATGCAGACGATAATGTTGATTTAGATTATGCTATTACATCGATTCGTAGAAATGGTGTAGCATTGAAAGGAAATATTGAAACTCGTAGCACCGAAGCTGGTGTGCTTTCCCGAAATGTTGCTCTTCGAAATGATTTAGATCTTTATGTAAATGTTTTACACTGCGTATCATATCCAGGGGTAAATTCACGACACAAAAATATTGATATTGTCATTGTCAGACAAAATACAGAAGGAGAATATGCCATGTTAGAGCATGAAAGCGTGAGCGGTGTTGTAGAAAGTATGAAGGTCATTACAAGAACTAATTCTGAACGTGTTGCAAGATATGCATTTGAATACGCTAAAAGAAATGGAAGGAAAAAGGTTACCACAGTTCATAAAGCAAACATAATGAAACTCTCTGATGGGTTGTTTTTAGAAACATCAAGAGAAGTTGCAAAAGATTATCCAGATATTGTTCTTAATGACATGATTATTGACAATACTTGTATGCAATTGGTTTCCAATCCGCATCAATTTGATATCGTATTAACAACCAATTTATATGGAGCAATTGTATCAAACGTAGTATGCGGTTTGTTAGGTGGTGCTGGGTTATTAGCAGGTAAAAATTATGGTGATCATTATACGGTATTTGAACCAGGTACTCGTAATACTGGTACAAGCATTGCTGGAAAAAATGTTGCCAATCCTATTGCAATGTTAAATGCTGCCGTTGATATGTTACGTCATCTTGGACATAAGAATCATGCTACTTTAATTCAGAATGCCATCAATAAAACTATTAATCAAGGTATTCAAACCCGTGACCTTGGTGGACAAGCTACAAGTAGAGAAGTTGTTGATAGTATAATGAAACACATTAAAATAGCATCTAATTAAGACTGATAAAATGTATCTTGTTGAAAATCAATGTAACAATGTAGAGACGTAGGTATATATTATTCAATTTTGATTTTTAGTGCGGATATTCCATTGTTTTGTTGAAATATTAGAATATTATTGTATCTAATAACAGTAATTATATTCTCAATTTAAAAAAAAATTCTATACAATTGTGTAAATCGCACAAAACTATACAAAACAATTTTTAACTAAAATGATAAATTTGATACCTGTAATATAGTAACATTTTATGTAACATAATGAGATTATATACTGAATTATTAAGATTCAAACTTTGTAAAATATACGTTATAAGCGCTAGTATCAATAGAGATTAAATATTGTAATTATCCTGACATGGTATATTTGAGATGTAAATTGTTTTTTTTTATTTACATCTCATTAAAAATATTTTCTTGTAATTAAATGTTTACACATGTATTTAGTAGCTCCATCTTAATGACAATTCATTGAACAAATAATTTGGTTTGTAGTAACGTCTATTAGTCGACCTAATTTATTTTATCTTACCGACGAATTTCGTAATTATTTTAAATATGAAAACCAATGTAGTTTATTTGTATACACAATGGTTTAGAAAGCAAACGATGTTTAATATTATTAACAATATTGTATCATAGAATACATAAAAATCATTAAAATCTTGTTCTACAAATGATTTAATTTTGTAGAAGTTGTAATACTAGTTCCTCATCTGCTTTTAGATCTGTATTGTCCGTTTCAAGAGATTTTCTTTGTTTTTTCTTTTTCTTTTTGTATTCTTCTTGTGTTATGAGTTTTCTTTTAGGTGGTCTGTAAGTAATAAAAATATAATTACCAAAGATGAAAATGAAGCCAAAAATAAAACAAATATATTTTTGTAGATACAACGTGTTTAATGCTTATTATTAAAATGCGTACCTATGTATTTTGCTATCCTCTTCACTTTCTAATGATTCGGAAGCATCCGAAATTTCTTCATGATTTTCTTGCTTGCCATAAATTTTATCTGGATCTGGTAACCAAGACAAATCTGGTCCACTGTCGCTATCACTAGCATGATCGTCTGCAGTATTCTCAATTTCATCTTGATCATCTTGATCATCTTGATCATCTTGATCATTTTGATCATTTACTGTTTTCTTGCTAGCTTTTAATTTTCGTTTTTCTTCTCTATGTCTCTCTTTTATTTTTTCCCTAAAGCGTTGTTTATCAAATTTGTCTTCTTCACGTAATATCTGTTTAGCTATTTCTATGTTGATTCCAGAATCTTTTTCATTCTCGTATTGTCTAGCTAATTCGGATATTTTTGTTTTAGAGGGATCTAATAACTCCTATAAAATAGAATATTTTTTGATGTTATCTCAGTTCATATTTAAGCATTATATTTATAGTTTACGTAAAAAAAATATATATATATAACGAACCTCTCCCTTTTCGTCAAAGGTAATTTTCTTATTTGCTACTATTTTTTTTCTAAGAATCTTTTTAGCTACTGTGGCTTTTGTAATTACTTTCTTTTTGTTTGAACCTTCATTCTCCTTGTCATTGACAGCAAGTGGTATATCATCGATATCTATATTTTTTCTTTTCACAGTTAATATATTATCGTCGTCACTATCATCTGTGAAAAAAAAAGAATAAAAATATATTATAGTTGTATAAAATAAATATATCATTTTATAAATTTCAATACTAGTTTTTATACCAAATGTAAATTCATTTGGAGTTCTTGTTTTAGACGTAATTTCTTCTTCATCTTCTTCATCATTACTATGGTCATAGTAATTAGTATCTGTTTGTTCATACACATTACTGTTTAATTCAGTATTTGCAATATACTGTTTTTTGTCTTTTGTACTTTGATTGGATGACTGTCGTTTTTGCTCTATTCTTTGAAGAAATCGAATTCTTGGAGGTATGGCTAAACCTAAAGACCTAAAAATACATCAATTCTAAGATGACGAAGTTAAGACATTATATATAATTTATATTATTATTCCAAGTATCTGTGTGCCTTACGTTGCAAATGAATCAGTATTTAATGCATGGACATTAAAAACTTCTTTATCCTTCATCAAAAAGACCGATTTTATATACGATATGAATGCTCTTTGAGCAGTTTCTTTTAGTGAAACATCTCTTGCTAATAATGCTTCCATTTTACGTTGCGGAGATTGCAATTTGTTTGGATTAATTCTAAATAAAAAAATAAGTAATTATCTATTCATTTTTTAAATAATTTATTAAATAATTTATATTAAAAAGTAATTTTAACTTACTGTATCATAGATGTTGGAATTTTACGTTCTTTAAGTTTCTCAACCATTTTTTCTTCAGAGGGCAGTAAAACTAATAAACATTCGCCACCTCGTTGAAATCTAGCTGTTCTACCAGCACGATGTATATATGCATTTACATCTTCAGGACAGTCCATTTGTATAACCCAATTTACAGCAGGAAAATCTAAAATTTACTTTAACTGTGAACACTAAATAAGGCTTCTGAATTTTCTTGATATTCGCATAGAGAAACATTTTTCAACTTTACCTAATCCACGAGCGGCAATATCAGTGGCAAACAAAACCGCAAATTGTTTCTTGCAAAAGGTTTCATAAATTTCCATTCTTCTAAGTTGATGTAGAGTACCATAAAGTGCTAACAAACTTGTACCTGGTCTCAATCGACAAAATACTTCGTATACATATTTCACCTAAAAGATAATGAATGTTTCAATTATTTTTATTTATTTAATTTAAACTAATTATATCAAACACTAATATACCTGCTTACAACTGGAAAAAAATACAATAACTTTTTGTTTTAAGTGATTTCGTATAAATGACCATAACATTGATATTTTATCTTCTAAAGCACAAATAACATAACTTTGTTGAAGCGCTTCAGGCGTCGTATGTGTAGCATGTTCGTGTACAGATACATACATAGGATCTTTCAAACTTAATCTGGCTAAGTCTCTTACGGATCTGTCAAAAAATTAAATAAATTAACCAGAATAGATAAGGATCATTCTTTACTTATTTTTAAATATACGTACTTAGTTTGCGTTGCAGAAAATAAAAGAGTTTGTCGTTCTGGAGGTAAGTTCTCAATAATAGAATTCATTGTTTGCTCAAAACCCATGTCTAAACATCTATCAGCTTCATCCAACACCAACACCTACAATTTTATGAATGTACAAATAAATACATTGTTAATCTTCTGTTAATATTAATTATTTACATCCTCATATTTTCTTATTTTCTTCGCATAATTTATTTATATTTCTATATTTATATACCTTCATATTTACACAATCAAATAATGGATTTTCATCCATATGTTGTAACAAACGACCAGGAGTACATATAACAATATTGCATTGATCTATACGTTTCTTTTCAAATTTTAAATCTTTTCCACCAATAATAAGGCCAGCAGAAATCTCATGGTGCTGACCAACTTTTCGTAACGTTTCATATATTTGATAAGCAAGTTCTCTGGTTGGCGTAATAATGAGCGCACCGAGTCCATCTAATCTTGTCCATTGTTTGCAATATAATATTTCTAAAACCTTAAATAAGTTAAAATTTATATTTTCGTTATACACAGATCTATCAAAACGTTACACTAAGTTAGCCAAATGTTTTTTACCGGAATAAGAAATGCCAAGGTTTTTCCACTGCCAGTTTTTGCTGCTCCCAAAATATCGTTCCCACGTAGCGCTAGTCCGATACTTTGTCTCTGAATATCTGTCATTTCAACATAATTATTTTCTTCCAGATCTTCTAAAGTTTTTAACGACAAAGGCAGATCTGTAAATTTTTTTACTTTCGTCTCATCGATCTGTAACCACATAACCTCTGTAAAGACATTATTCCTACAAATTTAGGAGAAAAAAATTAAAACTTACAGCATCATATTTCGTCAGTAGTTCTGTAATTAATTTTGTTTCAGGTACTCGACCTTTTTTCTTATTGTAAAATTTTACTTTCTTTTTGTTTGACATCGTAAACTAGTCAAACATCAATCACGTTATGTACAAGTTATTTGCGAGGTTATGTTTACAACTATTGTATAGTAAAAGCACATGGTAATTGATGGAAAGCACTAGCAGCGCCATTGCATTGCTTTAACATTTAAATGGAACAGTAATATATTATGTATACTTGAATATCTGCGTTTAAACTGTATGCAATAGATATCTTGTATGCATATACATTTTTCTTTAAAAAACAGAAAGAAACGTATCAAGTATAAAATAGACAAAAATGATTATTGAAATTATTAATTTCTTAATAAAATACCTTAAATTTTTTTTTTTAAATAAATATTACATATCACGAATAAATCGTTAACAGAATTAATTAGAAACTTAGAGAACAGCTAAATAAATAAATAATTTTATACGAAATGAATTATTCTATTTATAATTTAAATAAAAAAAAAAACGTGCGATAAAACATCGTTATCTCAAATAATCTGTTTCTAGAACATACCTAATTTCAAACTATAAAACGAAATAGTATTCACTTAAACGCGTGTAATTAATAGGTCACGAGATATCAAAGTTCACATTGACTAGCATGCTACGTTCGTTCAATGACTGAGACAACTTTCTTTAAAAAATTGAAAATGAATGAATCAATTCATCAATGGCACACGCACAAATTATTTTTTACCTTCCGTTTGCTTAAATCTATTTCGATCGATACGTTTCGATATAGCAAATGTTAATTTACATTGGGAACGAAGAGAGAACTGTTGCGAAGTAAGTTAAGTCGGGAAGTAATTAATCAAAAGTATTGAGGAAGCAATTAATTGAAACTTTCACAGTTAAACGATGACAACATTCACTCGCGGAACAATTAAAAATAATAAACCCGAATTTAGAAGATATTTCTTATTTCAAACGATTCTTTCAAACCGTTCCATTTTACAAAATCTATAATAATCGAAACGGTAACGAAATGAAATAAAAACGTTTTTGCAACGAATCGTACTACTTTCGTATTCAACAGAATTCTACTTTCGTTCCGACAAAAAATCCATTTGTCTGGACGATAAAAAGATTCCTGTTCTGTACCATATTCTCGAGACACCACGTGTTATCCGAATCAGTGTCAATAGAAGAGACGCGGGATTGTCATTAAAAGACACATGTGTGGAATGTGTGTGCATCGTTGCATCGGCATTTACGAGAAAGAAAAGCGGGGAGACAGAATATTAGAAAGGAGGGATCAAAGCACAAGAAGAGGAAACGCGTGGGGAGGGTAACTGCATTGTGAAGACGATTACATTCAGATAAGTTTCTCAGCCCTTCTCGACTTCACGTCCGATTTATCGGTTGTTCGTGGTTTGAAAGTGCGTGTACTTTTTACGGTGATCGATATCCGGAGAAGTTCTCTGTAAAAATCATGATTTGACGAGGAAAGGGTAGCATGCGGCGGGACCACGTGAAACAGCAATGGAGAACACTGCGACTGCCTCGCAACATCAACTCCGTTTCTTGGGCACTTTGCCTTCTCGTTGCATTGGAGTTGCACCTGGTGTTGGCCGATATTACTTTACAAGATATGGGTAAACGTGCTATAATTTGTTTCCAGCTTAACGATTTTACTAGTTTCACAATTACTTTCTTTATGTTTTCAACGAATATATCAATTCGAAGGTATTGAAGAAAGGGCTCGAATGAATGTTTCACTTGAGTGCAATTTTTGTAATTTTTTTTTTGTTATTCTGTAACTTGTAATAATTGATGTATCAAGAAAATTTAAATGAATATATTGAACAGTGGAAATAATCATTTAAAATACAGAGATGGAAGTAATATAGGTTGCGGTTACTTGATATAGGTGATATGTATAAATTCACGTATTGAAATTATTCTACAGACCATGTAATATCAAGTCCGTTTACTACTAGATGTCTTTTTAAGTGATCCCTATTACATTAATTGAGCCATAGCTCTGTCCATAGCATGCAAAACTGTGTGTTCTACTCTGGAAAAGAGGACTTCTTAATGGAACTGGTTTAAACGTTCGCCGTAACGCAACGAGTTATGTCTTTCGGGTTCAGGGGTTATTGGGTTTCCAGTTGTTCATCGTCATCGCCCTATCATGCTTATTTAATTACATCTTTTTTTGCAAAATCATACGCTTCTGCCATAAAGATACATCGACTTACGGAATTACATATATTCGTGAATGAACCCAACTGTGATATTAAAATAAACTTTTATAAATCGAACAGAAATATAAATGTTTCAGAAAGATTATACTTTCGAATAAAAAAAAAGATGATTGAAAAATCGATTTTTCGATTCCATTTAGGTACTATGTATCTGCTTAACTTCTACTAACACGATTGGTTTTTCACGATTTAAGGAAAGAATATCGTGGACCTGGTGAGTGGTACAGGAATGCAACAGGAGCCTGTTGGAGTGACGATAATTCAAAACCGTTGCCAGAGAAATGACACGGTCGCATATGACATCGCGGATAGCGCATTACTGACGATCAATACGAATACACTGTTTCCCACTGGCATACCACGAGATTTTTCCATTTTGGTCGTCGCCAAACCAAAGATCGGTCGGTAGTTCGTTTAATCGATTCAATATTTTTCCAAACAAACTTGAAATTGAATTTTCGTTGCATCTTCGTTGTATTTTCGTTATACTTTCGTTGTATTTTCGTTGCATTTTCATTGAACTGTATCGTAGTACTGTGACTGTAAAATTATAATTTCAAATTGAACGTTGCGATCGAATGATTACATGAATTTTTGAAAAATATGGGTTCGAGTAAAACATTTCATTTAACGATCACAAAATTAGGATTCCCAGCTGCCACGTTGTTTGCCATCTACAGCGACAGTGGTGAGGAACAGTTGGTGCTATCATTGGGCAATGACGTCACTCTTTACTATAATACTACCCCGGATGATGAGGACAAACCGATTTCATTCGGGATTGATATTTCCGATGGCAAGTGGCATCGCTTAGGAATTAGCATTAAAGGAAACACTGTCACGCTGATCCTCGATTGCAATCGACAAATTTCCAAAGAATTACATAGAAATCTTGACGAAAGAATAAGCGTCAGTGGTATCGTGATCATCGGTCAACAGATCGTTGATGACAACGTGTATTTGGTCAGTGAAGAACATTCGAATTGAATCGTGCATCGTCGTAAAATGTAAAATAAGGTTTGGTTTAAAACGTTTTTTTTTTTTTTTTAATCGTTTATAGGGCGGCGTGGAACTGTTGAAGATTGCTCCGATTCCAGACGCAGCTTACGAAATTTGCACGATTTTCGCGCCAGATTGTAGAAATCAATCGAGATACAGATTTGGGCACAGTGGTTATTTAAATACGCGAAACTATGGTCCTATAGTACGTACCACTTCGTCTACTTATTACGAGGGTGCGACAAGTACCGATAACAGTCAGACAGTTCCAAGTTCCAGCTACGGGGGTGGAAACTTTTCGACCGGTAGATCGTATTACGAAACGAATTATAGCAACTTAAATTCGTCTGGAAGCTACGATAGAGCACCCAGGGTATTTGGACTAAACGCTTCGCACAGTGGACAGAATGAAAATTTTGAGAAAGAAACGGAAGAAGATTACGAGGACACTGAGAACGAGGATGAAGATGACGAAGATTACAATTTAACTTACAAACCTACGAATGCTACGTATACATCGAGACCGAGCGTGGAAACATTTCGTTATAACCAGAGTGCTGTGAGTTGACCATTATTGTAAATGGTAATAAAAAATATTTTAATCGATTCAATTTCAAAGAGTACGGAGCAAGAAAATATGAGTATCGGTCAAAGTTTATCAATTATAGACATAACGATGAATTCCAGGTGTTCAACAGCATGGATTCAGCTACGGTAGATCAGTATAAAACGACAACTCCGGAAATGCCAGCAACTTCTGACAATTTAATCGAAGAAATTCAAGGAGGCTTAAAATATTCGGAATCTTCCGAAGGATCGTATTACAGTCCTGCTTATTACAATACTAGGGGTTCACCGGGGTCACGAGGATTTCCAGGACCTCCAGGCCTGCCTGGGCCAGCCGGTAAAAAAGGAGAACCAGGAAGAGATGGGTTGGCAGGTTTACAAGGCACGCCTGGTCCACCTGGTAACGTGTTCATAATACCAGCGCTGAATCAACAAGGAAGCGAAAAGGGGCCGGATACTCAAGCGGAAGCTTTGAGGCAAATGCTTTCACAGCACATGATGGCGATGAGAGGTGCCGAAGGTCCAATGGGTCTGACAGGTATTCCAGGACCCGAAGGACCTCCTGGATCTCAAGGCCAAAAAGGAGAGCCGGGGGAAATTGGCGAACCTGGATCTCACGGAGAAAGGGGTCAGTTTTGTAAAATTCTTCTATTCAGAATCCTAAACAATTGCATTTAAATTTGACGAATCGTTTTATAGGAGTCTATCAAAGTTTGCTATCTAGATACATAAGATATTTACTTGAGTAAAACATTTCCATATTTGGTGAATCGATATAGGGATTCCTGGAAACAGTGGTAGAGAGGGTAGACGAGGACGACCTGGAAGAGACGGAGAACGAGGTTTAAGTGGACCACCTGGGATGAAAGGAGAACAAGGTGTAACTGGACTGCCTGGATTACCAGGGGATAAAGGCGAAAGAGGGCTCCCTGGTGCCACTGGAGAACAAGGTTTACCAGGTCACGAGGGACAGCAAGGTGACGATGGTCCCCCGGGTCTGCTAGGTCTGCCTGGTGAAATGGTAACGAAAATACTGTAAAGTAATATTATCGTATTGAAACAAAAATTTATATTTTTGAGATCGTTACAGGGACCCAGAGGATTCATAGGTCCACGAGGTTTCCCTGGTTTGCCTGGGAATCCTGGTATTCCTGGTAGCGAAGGTCCGCCTGGAGCAAAGGGCAATACTGGTCCACCGGGTCCTTCAGGTTCACCAGGTCCTCCCGGTCCAGTTGGACCTGTAGGACCACCTGGACCTCAAGGTCTCTTGGGTCCGACTGGTTTAGTGGTATGTTTTTTAAAAACATAATATTTTTTAAATATATCTTTCTCAACTATTTAGCACTTTCCTTTCGAAATTAATCTGCAATTATTTTATTAGGGACCGCAAGGAAAGCCTGGAATTCCTGGTCTTCCGGGAGCAGATGGATCTCCAGGTCATCCGGGAAATCCAGGTATTCCTGGGATGAAAGGTGAGCAAGGATCACAAGGACCACAAGGTCAAATAGGTTTCCCGGGCATACGTGGTGTAAAAGGCGACGAAGGTAAACGTGGATCGCTCGGTGAACGCGGAGAAAAGGGAGATAGAGGCTCAGAGGGAGAGAAAGGTGACGTAGGCTCAAAGGGAGAGCCTGGGCCATCGGGACCACAAGGAATCCCTGGTTTGGAAGGTTTGGAAGGACCGAAGGGTTTCGAGGGGCCACGCGGTGAAAGCGGATCAGTCGGCCCGCCTGGTGAAAAGGGTAAAACCGGTCCACCGGGTTTCGTTGGATATCCGGGAAATGTTGGTGAAAAAGGTGACAAAGGTCAACCAGGAAGAGAAGGTCCTAGCGGAGATAAAGGAGAAAGGGTAAATAGAACAATTGAAATGCTACAATTAAATGTAACATTTAATACAGCAAGGCTTACCATTTTTCTATTCCAGGGTAATAATGGTGTATCGGGAGAACGTGGTGAACCAGGGCCTCGAGTACGTGAAGAAATTCAAAATCGTATCCGTAATAAAATTCTTACACGTATGCGTTTAACTGCTAATTTTTACGATTAATTATTCTGTTTCACAAAGGGATTTAGAGGAGCTCGTGGAAGACGAGGTGCCGAAGGATTACCAGGACCAAAGGGTGACACCGGACAACCAGGTCCCCCAGGATTACAAGGGGAACCTGGTCCACCAGGTGCTGAAGGACCGCGTGGATTTATAGGACCTCCTGGTCAGGCTGGTCTCGATGGAAAAGACGGAATTTCTGGTCCTTCCGGAGAACGCGGACCAGTTGGTGATTCTGGACCACCGGGTCCTCCGGGTGCATCCGGTGTTATTGGACCACAGGGTCCAGCTGGTGAACCTGGTCAACCAGGTGAACCTGGAAGTCCAGGAAATCCTGGGGTGCCTGGAGAATCGGGTGCTCCTGGAGACCAAGGAAAGGAAGGATCATCGGGGCCACCTGGACTTCCAGGAAAAGAGGGTCCATCAGGTCCTGGTGGTTTACCAGGATTTCCCGGTGAACGAGGATTAAGTGGTTTACCTGTGTGTTTTATTCTCTTCAAATATATTATTATAATTTATCGAGTTATCCTTGGTCAATTAAATTTCTTCCATAAAAAAGGGAATGCCAGGTGTGAAAGGAGAAATAGGACTGCCAGGACTTCAAGGTCCGTCAGGAGATAAAGGTGCTCAAGGTGAACCTGGAAAGGATGGTGAACTTGGACCTCAGGGGAGCCAAGGAGGAAAAGGACCCCCTGGACCATCTGGTTTGAAAGGCGACAGAGTAATAATAATATATAAGTCGATTATTTCAACGTGTACTTAAGAAGAGAAATGAAATTGTTAAATAATATATATCTTGATTTATCAGGGCGAGCCTGGAACAGCAGGTCCTGTTGGACGGGATGGTTTACCAGGGCAACGTGGATTACCAGGTCCTCCGGGTCCTGTTGGGGTTCCAGGAGAAGATGGCGATAAAGGCGACGTTGGATCGCCTGGTGAGAAAGGATTCAAAGGATCGCGAGGAGAAACGGTAAGTACAATTCAGTTTTAATTATTCGATAACATAAATTATCTTTTATATTTATATTCATTTTTCTTTTTCCTTCTTTTATATAGGGTCCTCCAGGACCACCTGGAACACAAGGACTTCGAGGTGAACCTGGCGCTATCGGCTTGCCAGGTGAAAAGGGACCACCTGGAGAAATTGGTAGACAAGGATCAAAAGGTGAAGATGGTCCTGTTGGTGCGGCAGGTCCTCCTGGTCCTGTGGGACCACAAGGATTGCCTGGGCCACCGGGATTAAAAGGAGAAATAGGTGACACTGGTGTACTCGGTCCTATTGGACCAGCTGGCAGTCCAGGGGAACAGGGTCCAAGAGGACACAAAGGACCTGAAGGTTTGCAAGGTCCTCCTGGACCAGAGGGTCGTCAGGGAGGAAAAGGAGAAGCTGGTGCGCCAGGAATTCCAGGTTCAATAGGTCTCGAAGGAAAACAGGTAAAGAAACTTGTTCTTCGATCATTTCAACAAAAATTTATATAAAAAAAAATATTATTACACGATGAAATATGTGTCGCAGGGTGAAAGAGGTCCTCCAGGTATGAAAGGAGAAGAAGGAAAGAGCGGTCCACCAGGACCACCCGGTGGACGTGGTATAAACGGTCCAGAGGGACCGAAAGGTAACGCAGGATCACCTGGTTTTCCCGGACCGCCTGGAGAACCTGGTTTAGTCGGTCCAAAAGGAGAACCTGGAAAGGACGGCGAAGACGGCAAACCTGGAGATCCTGGACCATCAGGAGAAATTGGTCCTCAGGGAAAAGAGGGATTATCTGGTCCACCAGGAAAACATGTATAAAACCACATTTCCTATTTACTAATAAATATTCAATATTTTTCCATAAAGATAAAGATTTTTAATTCGCAACAAAATTAAATATCGTTTAGGGTTCCGAAGGTCCAGCAGGAGTGCAAGGAAGTCCAGGTTTACCGGGAGAAAAAGGAGACGTAGGTTATCCTGGACCAACGGGACCTCCAGGTTCCACAGGCCCTCAGGGACTTCCTGGACCGTCTGGTCTGCCAGGTGTACGAGGACATCCAGGACTTGCCGGAGAAAGTGGTCCACCAGGGATGTCAGGAGCTGTAGGTGTGCCAGGAAAAGTTGGACCGGTTGGTCCGAAAGGTTCGAAGGGAGACAGAGGTAAACGAGGATTCAAGGGACATCGAGGTGAATTGGGTCACATGGGAATGAAGGGAGAACAAGGTGAAAAAGGAGAACAAGGACCGCGAGGTACTATAGGGCCCGAAGGATCCAAGGGTAACCAGGGACCACCGGGTTTAATGGGATTCAAAGGAAACGATGGACCTTCAGGACTTCCTGGAATGGAAGGACCATTCGGGTTTAAAGGGAACGCTGGAAACGATGGACCGAAAGGTGAAATGGGCCCTCCGGGGCCTCCAGGTCCTCCTGGACCACCGGCAGAGCAACCAATGATTCCTCCAGAATTGTTGTTCACGAAAGAACAAATTTTGAGACGGAAACGCGACATTTCGACAGACAAGTAAGACAGTTTAAATAATATTTGATATCTAGATTCATAAACATTGTTGCGACGTTGTAAATGGATTTAGAAACGAGGAAGACGAGAAAGAAGAAACTACGGAAAGCTTTGTTAAAAATGGTCATATCGAAGAGGAATTAGGGCCTAAATTCTTGGATATGTACAGCTCGATATACGCTATGAGACAAGAATTGGATCGAATACGTAAACCAATTGGAAGCAGAGAAAATCCTGTGAGAACTTGTAAGGATCTGTTTTATGGTCACCCACATTTTCACGACGGTAAGGACTTTATTCAATTTTTGTCTGCAGATAAAATCGATTGTATCAATGATCTCATAGTTTGTAAAATTATCTGAAAAACAGGCTGGTACTGGATCGATCCAAATTTAGGAATGGCTGACGATGCAGTGTACGTTTATTGCAACATGACGAATATGGGTGAAACTTGCGTGTATCCTGATATTCATACAAGTCAGATGCCAAACATACCATGGAGAAAAGAAAATAATAAAACGGATTGGTACTCCAACCTGCGTGGAGGATTCAAAGTGAGTTTATGTTAATTTTAAACAACTTGAAGAAATTTTAAACAACCTATTAAAATAATTGAAAAATCTCTTATATCTCGAATATATGTTATAGATTACATATGAAGCTATAGGAGTGGTGCAATTAAATTTTCTGCGTTTATTGAGTCAAGAAGCCTATCAGAATTTTACTTACACCTGCATTAACAGTGTTGCCTGGTACAATGTTTTAAATCTGAACCATGATTTCGCTTTGCGGCTGCTTGGAGCAAACGAGAATGAATTTTCGTATACCGGTGTCAAGCCACAAATCGTGGCGGATAATTGTAAAACGCGCAAGAACAAAGGTGAAACGGTGCTCCTGATTCAAAGTAAAAAATTGCAACAGCTACCACTGATAGATTTTTATCCAATCGATTATGGGTTGCCGCATCAGGCGTTTGGTTTCACGGTTGGACCAATTTGTTTCAAATAAATCAAATTATCAAACTTCTATCGGCAAGACTGAAGTGCGATTGTATATTACTCAATAATTGTCTTCCGTTATTTTTCTTCAAACATTATAATGTCGATGTTAGAAAATAATTTATTAATCGATTAAATTTATTTTTATGCACGTGCACTTCATTTTACCGAGGCGCACAATAGTGAGAACATTTATTTTCTTTTCATGTACTTACATCAAGTACCGACATTTTATCGAGCTTAGATATTCGAAGAAATGGAAAAGTGCCATTCGAAACTTAAATAGAAGATAAGAAGTGCAATTTAACGTTAATACTATTATTTATAAAAAAAAATATATTATTGATACTGTAATCACTGCCATTAGTATGTGATTTATATTAATTTCGTACGGCATATGCTGAGTTTTCATATGTTTATAAACAAAATGCAACAACACACGAATTTTATTCTCAATCTGCAATACCTAGTATCCCTGCTCTAAACGTACAATTCCAATCAATACCAAATATCAAACAGTTGAGAAATAATTATCAATCCTTGTATTAAGCACGCGTTGAAGCACACTATGAAATAACATAATAGTAAAAATAAAAATAAAAATAAAAATAAAAATTTCACTGTATCTATCGTATAGAAGAAAGTGCCCTCGCATCGGTTTCGTGGTGTAGTGGTTATCACGTCTGCTTTACACGCAGAAGATCGCCGGTTCGATTCCGGTCGGAACCATCTTTTTTTTAATATCCACTTTCACTCCGGTCTTATATTTTGTTCGTAAATAATTTAAATTATCATGAACTAACAAAAGAAAAAAAGAGGAAAATATTTTTCACGAGTAAAACAAACTATGAGAATGGAACCGTTATTAATTGTAATAATTAGAAAAAAATTACCGTGAATACAGAAACATAAAATTTGACAAAGATAAGTTGATTTATAATACTCCGAGCGTCTCAATAACGGGTACAACACGGTTAAAAATGACACACTTAAGTCACACCGTGTTCCCATTGAGTTCTCATGCATCATCTGCTTCTCTCGTTCGGAACAGAGTGAATTAACTTGTCAGTCGAGGCTTACCACGAACGAAACTCGACAAGAGTTGCCTGGATAGTTACGCGAGCCGCATCGATTCGCATCTCACAGAAGGGCTGAAGAAAGTGAGAAGTGATTCAGGCCAGAAGGGATCGAAGGAATTTGCGAGAATGGCGGAATATGCGTGGGCGAACCGTGAGAAAGAGCAGGTGGTATCTTGTCGTGGCGGTCGACGGTTCACACTTCCAGCTCGTTCTCTTCTGGTGACAAGAAAACCAAAGTGACGGTACAGGGCCGCTTTTATCGCGACCCTCTTCGTCTCGATTCAGTCTGCCACGCGTCGGAAATAGATCAGTGACGATACTTCTTCCAATACATTTCGATCGTCTGCGAAATATTTTTTTACTTCTTAATCGAGTATTTTTAAATTAAATAAAAGTGAACGGACAACGAGTAACTTGTAAAGTAACACGTTAACACGTTGTGTTGTATTCCGACTTTTATTTTAATTTTTTGCGTTACTCGTAAATAACGAAACACGCAACAAATCAAAATTGAAGCGTCGTTTAAATATATCGCCAGGCGTTAATGGATCGATCCATCGAGAAAGATTCTTATAAAATTGTTGTGCTACAGTTTGATGGATAAATACGATTGTTTATTTAAAATGTAAATAAAGACTGCAATTGCTGATCGATGTTTGTAGAAAAAATAAAGCACGTAAACACATTTAATGAAACTCGTGGTGCACAGAGGGTAACAACGAGGGCGAATAGAAGTTGAGTTCTTTTGAAACGATGCCGTCCCTGTCCCCGAGCGCTCGTCCAAGAAATGGTATGGGGGATAAAAGGTTTCCTTGTTTAACAAAATATCGTCTCCGAGCCATTAGCCCGACCGTTACCACTTCAACGCGATTTTCTGCTCCTGCCACGTTGAGGAGGTGCTTCAGAATCCTACGGATCCTTCGACCTATCAAGTGCAGACCGCTTGCTTTACCCCCAACAGAATCGTACTGACGCGGTGGAAATTAAGTTTTTCCATCTACAATTCCTTCTTCTTCTGTTTTTTATATTCTAATCTTTCTTCTGTTATCGAAATTGTTAGATTCTTCGTATTTGAGTTGAATTATTTATCGGTACTTGTTGAAACTCCAACATGTTCTTTTTCAAAAATATAAACTTCAAGACAGCGTGTTAAATCGTTTTCCTTAGTTATTTAAATTAATTTAAAACTATTAAAATTAACAGCTATGGTATAGTTTATCAAAGGAATTAAAAAATATGTGTTCATAAAAGATAGTTGGACTCAGGTAATTGATAAATCACGTTTCTATAATTTTTCAGAAATTAAATGCTTGGTGGAACGTTAAAAAGTTTAGAAACTAATTTTCAGCATTCAAACATCTGATAATGTTTATTTTTCTTTACTATGTCATTCTGGTGTTATTTTTATCGTGCTCTTCTATAGCATTATTATCATTAACGTTGCAGAAATTTTCATGACGACAACCCGATGAAATTATGCAAACTAGCGATCAGTGCACGTGCAAAATGTACACGAGAGATGACGATCATTGATTTTCAGGCAATAATAAATAAAATATTCAACTACGGCGGTGGTTATTACGACCATCTCTCGTAACGCAGCCCGTACCGTGCGAAACATACAGGTGTCACTCACTAACGTTTCATCGCTGTCGTCTTTTTGAAAAGTGCATGAACCAAAGCTCTACCTCGATAGAAATTTATCCGAAACTCATTAGCTCTTGTTAAAACTATCCTTGAAGCTAACTTACTATCGCTACAAGTTATTGCTATTCATACATTGTTGCAGAAAAGGAATAAAAAAACATCAACCAAATTTTTTTAAGTCATTATAACATTTCAAATATCAACACTATGAAATCCTAGCGTTTCTGTCTGCGTAGATAAAAAAATATAGCGTTCATAAATCATAGACGCCAAGTCGTTTTAAAAATCGGTTTAGACTACTTAGACCACTTTAACTCTTACGTGAATTTCCAATTTAATCGTAACAGAAATCAATGTATCACAAGATAATAGATAATTATACAAATCCTCAAATAATTATATCAACGCATATTAAATAATATTTATTTCAAAGCTGCAGAGAGTCGCAGTGGTCCGAATAATCCACATAAGAGTTAAACAATATAAACGCTCGTCATAACTTCCCGAACGAAAAAAATAAAATCGGCATTAAAAAAAATATAGCAATAAAATCTCAAAATCATTGATACCCGGAACCATGGAAAAACGAAAAGAAGCGCTGCAGAAAAATATAAAAATATTCTCTAGATTGCCTTCGAACGTTTCATCCCCTCGTGCTTGACGATCGCATTCTCCGTCAGATACACCTTACTCGTGACATAAAGTCCTCAAACAAACCAGAGGCGAGCGACAGCGTGTCGAGGCTGATGGAGTTTCCTCGCGGCCACGTAGACCTCCGATCCTCCGCTTCCGAACACTCTCCCCGATTACGGGGGGAAACGCGCGACGAGTTGACTTTCGCGCTTCCGGCGGCGGAGCTTCCTCTCCGTCGAGGGGTTGCGACCCATCGAGCCCGTACAACCACCGTGAGCTTCGATAGGTACGCCCCGCCTGTCGACCAATCGTCTGCGACCCTCGGCTATCACTGAGCGCGCGATTTCTCGATTGGACGTACTCCAACGGGAAGGCGATCAACGGAGACGCGTCCTGGCCAACTAACCCGGGCCTGGCCACCCCTGCAGCCGCGAACAGAGACCGGGAATTACGAGCAATAGATCATGAGTATACCTCGTACACCTACGATACCGCAGTCCTCGCGATAAAGAACCTCCGGTTCGATTTCTCGCGGTGTTCGCTCGCTTCCGGTCACGTTGGTTCGCGATCGCGACGCTTTTGGACTCTACGCTTCGAGGTTCTTCCGAAACGTGTCATCGGGACCGCGAACACGGCCAATTGTTCATTAGAGCGTGGATAAAAAAGGAAAAAGAAAAATCGAGTGATCAACGCGCACCGACTTTGGAAATTGGAGTACTTTGAGCAAGGTTGATTGGTACTGTCAGATGTTCGGTGCGGATGATCAGTTAGAAATTGTTTGAGAAACTTATTAATTTGGTTGTTGGTAGTTTTGGTAGGGGTTTATGCTGTGATTCGGGGGATGGTTTAGAAGTTTGATGCTGTAAATTGGTTTTGAGATCGAACGAGAAATGTTTCGTATCGTTTTGTAAATTTTGTGTAACGTTGTACGATTTTCTTTCATTTAATCAATTTTTTTTGTAGATTCTAGTACTTTTTTAGATAGTTGAAGAAGGTATTTTTACGTTAATGATTTTCTTTGTAGCGGAATTTGTTGCAAGTTTATAATGAAAGAATGTTATCGATATAGGTTGAAGTTTTTTTTTTAATTGATTTGCTAACGGATTGTGATGATTGTTATCAATTTTTGCGATAAAATAGTAGAAAAATATTTCTTTAAGTCGATGGTAACAAAATAAGTAAATAGAATCGTATTGTGTCCTTTCGAATCTATCAAGATGGCTACCGTCGGTAACTGGAGAACCTTGAGAGGAAGCGTAAAACTATCAGAGATTCGTCTATAAATTTTTACAACGTGCTTTGGACAAATCATCCGTTTCTTCAATATTATCGTTGAAAAGCTTTGGATCAGCTCTGAAGATCGAAAGGATTATTTTACAGGTAAGGAACAAACGATTATCTTATTTTTCAAGATGGTGCTGTTTAAGATACGAATTTTCATAGTAAACAGATGCATAACAAACTATTTCCTTCTCAATTATATCACAATTAATCAACTATTGAGTATTTTATTTTGTAATCCAAAAACATACTAAACATACGAATAAAAAAAAAAGAAAAAAAGGAATTCTAATACCAATCTCTGATATTCGTTCCTTTATCAAAATTAATTTTCTTATCGGTTAAATCACATTTTCATTTTTGTATTTTATAGGTTTCATTTTCAAAATTTGCATCAATCATTCCTCTAACGTAAGGCTGTTAAGAAATCTTTATATCTTCCTAAAAGTACCTAAGCGATGTAACTTGTACTGTCGATGTTAATCAAGGGATTAACTATGTATACTCCCTGTGCTTTGAAACGAACTGATTATTTGACCAAGTCTGACCTGTTTGCGCCAGTAGTTCAAAACGATTACGCGCGACATATGTTGCTGTCCAACAGTTCGGTATTTACTTGTGAACAAACACACCTGTAAACCCAGTTTTTTTAGCGCTGAAGCGTGTAATTGTCCGTCTACGGCTCACCTCTTTTTCGCGTAATGTTCGCTATTGTGTCAGGTTCACGCATATGCCAAAAGACGTTCGCATATGTTCGGTGCAACCTTGTGGTGCTTGGGGTATCAATTCCCTGGGTGGTAAAATTTTGTTGTACGCGATGTACATTCGAGGATATATGTTAAAAAATCGAGAATATATATTTCTTTTATAACAGGACGTATCTGTGATAAACCTTCCTAAATATGCTAAACTAATACACTATGTAACAAAAATTTATAACTAAACCTTATTTTGTCTTTTAAAAAAATAACCGAAGAATCCAACTATCTAAACTAGTAATCACAATTTTGTATCACCTGCTGTATCACCAGTTTGTAATCACAACTTTTCAACTAAAAAAATAAAAAAAGAGGTAAAAAAAAAGTGCATAACTTTTAATAACCGCTGCATACCAATTATCTTCCATTGCATCGAATTCATTTATTTATGTTGATATAAAAGTTAAGTAAAACACGCTCGAGTTACAGGACAAATTTTAATAAAACAGCCGATGGCAAACGATCGTGCACCAGTTGTTCAACCGGTATCACGAAAACCAGAAAAATTACTATCTGTTATGTGAAATCACGGGTGCCTTGGAACCTTTACATGCTGCACGAGTGTCGTGCACGGCATACTCGATCGAATCACGCAATCACTGCCAATCGTGTGAAGCGTACACGTGCGCGACCGAAACTAATCGTGCACGCTCGCTGGTAAATTAAAATCAGTTTAAGAGTCAGATTCGACCTGCCGTTGGTTTTCTTCAACAGTTGTTTCAGTGAAACGTTCGCTATCCAAAGCTGTTATTTCACGAAAATAGATCAAATGGTTAACGTTGGAATCGAATCGAGTCACAGATAATGTTCTTTCCGTGTCCCGTGGACCATTCGTGGCCCACGATGATTAACAACAATTTTGGTACCACTACCCTTATTATTAACACACAGAAAATAGTGTTCCATGAAAATAGAATATTCGACGAGTTTGAAATCGACGAAGTTGTTGCCACATATGCAAATGAGCTGGTGTAACGCGAGCCATGCTGTCGTTACGATTGCAGCCTATTTATTATTCAGGAGCTTCTAATTGCAGTCGACCCTTTCGGATAACAAAAGTCACGTCAGGGGTGTCATGGGCTAACGACAATGTTTACGCGGAACTTTTTAAAAATTGATGAAAACTCTGACAAGGGTGGAAGAGAAATGATTCTTAACATCGAAAATTCATCGACGAACGTTTATAATTAAATGTTCGTTCGGAATACTGGAACGCGATAAGACCGTGAATTTATGAATTAAAAAAAAAATTACCGATTACGGGAAGCTCAACGTAACGCGATATGAATAGAGTGAAACGAAATCATGTTCCCACCATGGTAAATCGACGATTTTAGAGACACGAGTGGAAGGTCCAGGTGAAAGTTACTCAGCAAGGTGTGGCGTGTCTCATGATGGCACGAAAAGGATGCTTAACGTCACGTGCCTTCTTTTTTTTAATCAACCCTCTGTCGAGCCTTTCATTATATTCGAACAATGCACGATGTCGACACGATTAGCTGAACGAAAAAAACGAGATGTTTCCAAACAATACAAGCGGTTCGATGGATGATCGAGAACCAGGATTTTTTGTTAGCGGTTATCAACAATTGCTTAGCTGGTTCGTTAAAAGGACAATTAGGAAAAAAAGAAATAAATTGTTAAAGTATTTAATTGTCTAAAATACTGTACGTGCTGTTAAAACATACATAAAATGAAGATGTATTAAATACGAAGAATTTATTTGATCTTCGATTAACTTTAAAATTTATTATTCTTCTTAAATTATATCCAGAGTGGTGCATAACTTGTACTATTACTCGTATAGAGGACACGTACTTCGAATTAAAATTTTGTCAAAGGCGAAAAGATGAAATCCTGTTCTCGTGATCGATCCATCAGCATTTTTTATGCGAAAGGACGCACATGACGTGACGAGGAAAAAAATTTGCATAGAAGCCCGTCGAATTTTCAGCGGACCGACAACGAACTTTCGTCACCTTGCATCGAGCAGAACTATCGAAAAGTCATCGAGTTGACATTAAGCCGGGTTACAGCACAACTGTGACAAGCTTGTCGAAGTTTCTATGATCGATGGGCTTGCGTTAAACCGCATCTAAAAATAATTCTAACGCGTTCTTAAGAAAGTTTCGATGGATATTACGTTTTCTGCTTTTCGACAGGGAACGTCCGACAGAATTTCACTTGCCGTTGTCGCATCGAATAAAAAAAAAAAAAAATTACAATCACTCTAAAACGTACAAAAATCACTGCTATCGCTTTTTCTAGATATTTATACGCATAATTACCTCGATTAGAAAACTGTAACAACTTATACCTAAAAAAAATAGCAAACATGTATATATCTATGAATAAATGAATAAATAAATTTCGCGCCTGTACAACTAAAAAGCTCCACGGTCAAGAATCATAAATCAGATGTCGCCAGGAATTAAGATTCCTTTTGTCCCGCGCAACGATAAAACGGTTCTGCCGTATGCATCGCGAAGGTAGCAATCGAGCAATAAAAATATTATGGCAGGTTAACGGTAACATGCAACGACCACCGCCTCTTCCTTCTGTCTGTGGACGGACTATTAAGAAGTCAGGCCACAAGGAAGAGATGGCGGCGACGGTAATGACGGTGTAGGTGAAACTGGTCTTCGGGACGAAGGGTGCGACGAACCGTGGCATCATCCACCAGGACTCTCTCGGTGGTTCACCACCGACGAGCCTGAGCGATGCTCCACGTCACCGATGCATTATTGAGCCTGGGAACCCTACAGGTGGCCCGGTATCCTATTAGAACGAAAAAGACCGTGCCAGAGTCGCCCCGAGGGTTTCAACAAAGAGGGAGCTCTCACTGGCTAAAGGGACATGGAGAACGGATAGGTGGAGAACCAGGAGCCACACCGAGAAAGGGGTTGCAAAAGTCAACGGAAACGTTGGGGATATTTTAACCTAACTTCCGACTTTCCCTCGACTTTATGACTTTTTTCCACTTTGCTTTTTTTTTTTCACAAAATGTGGACAAAATTGTGGGTTTGGAGGACAGGAAATATACTCCGGAGTATATGTCTTTGAAAGACAGAATTTGAAATTTTTGTTTGTACGCTTTACTGGGAGTAGTAATTTTATAAAAAAATTGATCGGTATTTGATTGTTATTTATGTTATTTAATTTATGGAATTGAACGAAACAGTTATCCACTGAACTGACTGGGTGAAGTATCGGTGGTTCGATTTTAGTTTTCATCTCATCGAAAATTCTATTGTAAACTAAATTTTTGAACGTATCAAATTATTCTGGTTTGAACAGTGTATCTAATTAAAAGTCTATTTCAAGGAACAAGAAACTGTCCGAGTTATCGATAACATTTGCTTGCGACTCGTTCTGACATCAATGAATTTAAAGTCAGTAAGTCACGGGCATTGAGAAAATCGAATCTCGATAACGTCGAGCAATGTTTAACAATCGTCGAACTTCTCATTATATGTTGCAATATGCAACGACCCGTCGCTCGGTGGCTATAAGTTCCTTCGCTGAACGAGACATTACAGGAAAAGTCACGATAACTGCGACGAGAACCTTGGTGCTGCACCACTCAAAATGACGGATAATGAGGAGTATCTTGGCCTGTGGAAAGGCAAAACTGTTATTACTGTTTCGCGAAAGTCAAGATATGGTTATTACATTCGATGAAATAAATTGATAGTCGAAGGACGACAAATACAAATTTTACTTACAATATCACTTCTAAAGAACCAATTTTATGAAAAAAAAAAAAAAAAAAAATATAAATATATAAAAAAATGATTTGATAAATAGAAACGATAGCAAAATTTTCAGAATAGATTAACTTCTTTACTATAAATTAATCTTTTCCAATTTAATTCTTTTTATTAATGAAAACAAATATTCTGATCAATTACAATTCTTTTTATACTCATAGCAGAAATAGGAACTAATAATTATTATAAATCAATTTCTTAGTAACAATCCAATAATATAACGATAAAATAATACAGGCGCCACTTAAAGCCTAGCAACATAAAATTTCATTCCTCGATTAAATTCTCTCGAGTAATTAAGTTACGACGACTATGTTCCAGGACAAAATGGAGGACAACAGCCGGGGTGAAAGTTTGTGCAAAGTTTGTGGAGATAAAGCATCTGGGAAGCATTACGGAGTACCAAGTTGCGACGGATGTCGCGGCTTCTTTAAGCGGTCGATCCGCAGGTATGCAAGGTAATTAATCTGCTCTCGTTCTCGTAGTAATTGCACCGACGGAATTGTTAAAACAAATACGTCAACTGCTTGGTTCGTTATTACCGTTGCTTAGAATTTTTTATGCGGTATTCGTTTGTCAATCTTTACTCAAATTATAATTAAAGTAGCTCATGATTTTATTTTGTAAAAATCGCATGCGACTTAAAGAATACATTATTCGAAAAATTTATCTTAAAATTTTCTACGATATGAATATTAATTTTATGGAAAAAATAAATCAAGGTATCCGTTAAAAAATTCTCAATACAAATATAACATTAACGATACTGTTATTGACACTCTTAGTTTACTCTTTGTTTCATGTAATTGTTTTACTTATCAATGATTAATAAAATTAAAGCGACAATTTTATTATACGCTGTTACTCTGACAAAATGAAATTTTGATCAAGTTCTAACGATATTTAAATTTGACTGTATAGAAACCTGGATTACGTTTGCAAGGAGAATGGTCGTTGTATCGTGGACGTTTCTCGTCGCAACCAGTGCCAGGCATGTCGGTTTACCAAGTGCCTTCAGGTCAACATGAAACGAGATGGTACGCTTCGTTTCAACGGTGATTACGTTTTTATTCTTTACTTATTCAAATTTGATTCGTTACTTCTTCTTCTTAAATAAAAAAAAAATAATAATAATAATAATAATAACGTCAACATATAAAAACAAAACTTTGATCACGATTAAATATCATCGCTATCAGTCTGTAAAATTATTGAAAGGGAAGTTTAAATCAACCGTTCAAATTAATCGTTGATTAGTTAATAATCGGACAAATCGTGTTCTACAATATTTAAAATTCTCGCTCCAAAAGTACCGTTCAAATACATTATTCGTCGAACGAAATGAAATTTCCTCGAAAGTTGGCTTCGCCGCAACATCTCCGCGGTTCGATGGCGTCTCATCTATCAGAAGGTTTGCGGATGACAGGAACCGATACGTTCCCCATTTTTCGAGCTATGTATCCGCGCAAATACACGAGTGCTCGTATTCGACACCCAGGATATTACAATGCATGGAGACGTTCCGTTCCCCGACAAAGAAATAGAGAAGCTGCTCGAAGGGGTGGCGAATCGATGAAAAAAAAAAGGGTGCTCGCGCCCACATGAAATTCTATATTCGTGCTTGCTCACGCCAGAATCCGGAAAGTTAGCCTTGCAACGAGCAGCGTCACGAGCAGCCTGACGTTCACAGCTTTTGTAAACACTTCTAGCCCGACCCGATAAATCCAAACACTTGATTGCGCGGAGATATCAATTAGCGAGGGAGGGAGCGAAAGGTGCCATTAAAGGTCTGCGCTTCTATGTGTTTGATCGTCCTTGTCGATGTGGAAAAAAAAATGAAACTGATTGTAGGGGCTTGGTAACGATGTGTGGAACGGAGCGTGATTTTTTTTTTCAATATAGAAACATCTGTGAATGGGAGATGTTTGAATTTAAACGAGGAATGATTCGTTAGGATGATTTCGTTGTGTATTTTTTTTTTTTTTTTCGAATATGTAGATACTTTATTTATTTTTGAATAAAGGTTTTATCTTGTGTTTGTTCTTTTTTATATAATATATTGAAACCAATATTATAGTTCATTATTTTAATGACCGTACAAAATTTAAAGTCGTACAAACTTATGGAATATGCGTTATTTTCGTTTGATTAAAATTAGTACCGTTTCTCAGAATATGAAACAAAGCGAAGCGTTAAGTGCTTCTATTCGAAAGCTCAATTTCTTTTGACTAATTCATTTGTTATTATGAATATAAAAAGAAGTTATCTATCTGCAGCTAAAACTAGCTTTAACTTATTTTTTTTGTTTTTACAATTGGACTTATATCACTTATTTCACTTAAAAAAAAAGGGAAAGAAATAGCTCATTTATTTATACATAAATGTATAAATGAATGCGAAATACTAAGAAACTATAATACTCACAGCGGTGCAACACGAAAGAGCTCCACGAAACACGTCGTCCCTGGTCGCAGCTGCGAGAAGATGTCCTTCGGGATTGTATCCTGGAATTCCACACGTTTACCATGCCGCGAGCAACCCTTACCATCCCCTTCTGTATCCTGCGTTGTTTCCCTTCAAGCCAACAATTCCGGCCTTCGCTCCATCGGTCGGTAAGCAAAAATCCTAGTTTCTATAGATTTTTAATTATCTCCTCATCAATTTTAACCCTTTGACAGTGTAACACGAGAGAGGCTCGGTAAATCCTCAAATACGGTCTTTAAAAATATATCGCTCATCCGGAAGAAATGTGACGCAAATAAAAAAATTTACTTTGTATTTTCTAAGAAATAATGCTTTTAAACGTTACAATTTTTACAGTATTACACTGCGAAGGGATTAAATTCGCCTCTAACAGTTTAACTCGTATAAAAATGAATTTTATTATTGTTACAAAATTATTTTCAATTTGTATTTACAATTATTAACACGCTTTTATAATCTACAGCACATTTTCTGCCACGTTCACCGACAGAACCGCTAGCAGTGAATACAGCCAAAGAGGACGAGGTGACGAGTTCCGAGGAAGCTGGATCGATCGACACAAGAATCGAACCGAAAGGTAAGAACATTTACCTAGAAAGAAAAAGAATTTGTTCATTTTTTAAGATACAATTTACGCGTTACGTAGAAGAGCTCGCAAGCATTCGATTGGCACCGCCTGTTACAAACTCTGGTTCCACCGAATACATGTCCAATTTCTCCATTCTACCCACGGAGAATATTTACGAGTTTGCAGCGAAATTGCTCTTCTTTGCTGTCAGATGGGCGAGAAGTATCCACTCCTTCTTACAAGTAATTTAAAATTCTATTAATATTTTCTTTCTTCGCGATTATTAATATTCAGAACGATTTTACCATAATTAAAATACCTTTTACCATAATTAAAATACCTTTTACCATAATTAAAATACTAAAGAAATCATGCTTCTTTCAAGCTGCCCTACAGGGACCAGACTATTCTACTGGAAGAATCTTGGAGCGAGCTTTTCGTCCTGACAGCCGCGCAATGGAATTTTCCCGTCGAAGAAGCCACTTTGGTGCCCAATGATTTGTCGTCTGAAAGAAAAGAAACGCTCGTCGACGAAGTGAGAAGGCTGAGAGAGTTGCTAGCCAAGTGTGCTCTTCTCAGAGTCGATCATTCGGAGTATGCTTGTCTCAAGGCTATAGTTCTTTTCAAAGGAGGTACGATAAATATGTTTTTCACAAAAGCTATAAATATTTAACGCGCGAAAACACGTTTCATCGATCCTTCGACTGCTCGACGAACTTGGGTAAAATTGCAACTATTTTTTAATTCAGAATCACGAGGACTTTGCGAGCCAGGACGAGTAACAGCGTTGCAAGAACAAACAGTAGCTGTATTTTGCGAAAGGGATGCGCGAAGGGTTGGACGACTTTTATTGCTGCTACCCCCTGCGCGTGCACTCTGTCGATCAACCCTCCAAGAATTACTGTTTAAACCGACTGTAGGAGATGTTAGCGTGGAACGATTATTGGGCGACATGGTCAGTGCTCTCCGACCGACATAACGCGAGTTCAACTCGGTCGATATGTCGCTTTTGAGGAAGGCAAGTGATTTGTATCAACAACTGTTCCAAAGACAATTAAAATTATTTCATCGAGGGATCGATCGCTTCCATTGATCATGGATTAAGGCTTATCATCGTTTCATTTTAAAACTATTCCGCAAAGAGGAAATGGTACTGACGTACCGACACGGATTTTACGCCGGTAAAGAAGGTTGTTCGTAAGAAACCGGAAATCCATGGAACCGTTCGAGAAGTATTAAAATTCGATCCGAAGTCTAGTCAATATTATCTCATGCGTATTGTAAATTATAACGTAACTCTATTAGGTATAATTTCAATCTCGAATAATATATATGTACATACGTGTATTAGAAGTAAGCGTACCGTAATATATTAGTAGAACGAAACGTTGCTCTCTTCTATTGTAAAGTTCTATTTTCTTTTTCTTTCCAAGAGGTTTTCTCTCAAGATCTTTACCAAAGAGTATCAAGTATTACATTCGTCAATAGTAAGATAGATTTTTCGAACGAAAGATATCAACGATATTATGCGACTAGATTAATTAAGTTTTATGAATCGCGAAAAGATGAAGAGCACAGGCAAAAGATTGATTCGCGAAAGAAAAACTGGAAGATATCGAAAGACCTGTAACGATTACAGGCAACGCTAATTTGCGGTTTATTTGAGCAAGACCCTCTGAATTTCTGAAACGTTTATTTTCACATCACAACAATAAAATTCGTTTACACAGTGTATGGGCGTTCGCGACGGTAAATTAAAATCGTTCGTGTTGGATGATTATCGGGAAGTTTGGCATTAAAGAAGAAAAAAAAAAAAA